>CAUYQV010028237.1:0-66067 GCA_963574575.1 Galagoides demidoff | reverse complement strand
ATGGACCAATCAGGAGCAGGATTGAAAATGGACCAATCAGGGATAGGCACCAGTGTTTTCCCTTGATTGGCAAGTCCTCCAGCGCTGCTCTACTGGAACCTCTGGGGGAAGAGAGCTCCCCTGCTTGCTCCAGCCTGCCGGTTTTTTTTTGCCAGCTGCTGTCACCAAGACATGGTGGCAGGTCCCCTCCCCAGGCCCTACTCGGCTGAGCTGGCTGGGGTGCCACTTTTCCGGTATCAGGCTCACGTGGGCTCCCTCGCCTCGCGAGTCCAGCTCCCAAATTTCGCCTCTGTCCCCAGCACCGCGTCGTAGTCCGGGGGCTTGGGATTTGGTTTGCGTGTGTGACCTACCCGCGTGCCTCTCCGGGAAGTGTCGGCGGGCAGCGAACTCCCAAATCGGCACCCACGTCCATGGCAGGTCTTCAAGGGGAAAGCCATGGGCTCTCCTCTCCTTGGAAACCTCAGACCGAGAATATTCCGTTGGGGAGAGGTGGCCGCTTGCCAAATTCTCAGCTCAAAGTGCTCTCCTGGTTGCAGGAAAGGGGTGGACGGGACGGAAGAGTCTGAATGGAAGAAAGACGGCTGGCTGGCTCTCAGGTCCCTCTCCCTGGAGGGAAATCCTGCGTGGAGTGTCCGTCCTCTGGAGTCACACGAGTTCTCCCCACAGTTCCGTGGTTGCCACCTTGCTGTGGGCTCGTGGGAATGGGTAAGCATCCAAGCACCTGGTAATCCGCTGATCTCCAAAGCAGTGTGAGAAGGAGTGAGGGATGCCCTCATCGCTTCACTGATCTCCGAGTCTCTCTGGCTTTGGCCTTCACTAATACCTATTGTTCCTTTTCCCTCTTCTTTCTCTGTTTCACAGTTTTCCTCCACGAGGTCACAGCAGGCTCTGGTGTTTCTTCTGACCTACAAGGGAGCTGTGTTTTTCTCCCCTCTCCTTTGTTTGAAACCTTCCTTCTCTCCACTATGGTCTAGTAAGTGGTGTCTCTAATCAGACATGTCCTCCTCCATCCCCCAACCTCAGCTCATCTCATCTTGTGCCAATCTTCTTTTTCTCTCTCCTTCCTTCCTTCCTTCCCTTCCTTCCTTCCTTCTCTCCCTCCCTTCTCTCTCTCTCTTTCTTTTTTTCTCTTTCTCTCTTTCTCCTCCAATTCCTTCCCTTCCCCCTTCCCCCTTCCCCCTTCCCCTCCTTTTTCTCCTCCTTCTCCTAGGATCTCACTCTCTTCCCTGGGCTGGAGTGCAGGCTGTCATCAAAGTTCACAGCAACCTCAAATTCCTGGGCTGGAGTGATCCTCCTGCCTCAGACTACCAGCAGCTGGGACTACAGGTGCCCACCACCATGCCCAGCTTCATCAGGCCAGTCTTGAGTGCAGCCAGTGCATACATCACCTTTGCACAAATACCATAAAAGCTCCCTGCTTAGGGGAGGAATAATGACAGAAAGCACCACCTGCTCTACTCCAGCCTCATTCCTTCTCTTCCTCTCTTCTTTGCACCCCAACCTACACAATATTTTCCGTTCACAAACTGCGCGGTCCTATGTGCAGCCTGCGTGCATTATTTGCATCCCCTCTGGCTGGTGTGTGGCTTTGCAGTGTTCTCTGGGTACAGGCACCGAAAGGCATTGCTGGAGGCCGAGTCCCCCTGGTGCCTGGGCCAGCTCTGACCCACCCTAGAGGCCTCACTCAGGAGCTGGTAGCTACAGGGCTGAGCTGGCCATCTCCACTGTCAGTCCATGTCTCGAATCTCCACTGCTTTTCCTAGTTTTCATGGCTGATCTTTTATTTCTCCCAGAAAGTTTTGCTCTTATAATGGAAACCATGCCTGCTTTTGTAGAAAAAATTGAAAAATAAAGTATGGTATGAAACAGAAAATAGAGCTCATGCAGAGTCCACACTAAGAAAGGTAGCAGCCTGTTTTGTATGACTTTCTTTCCATCTCATTTTTTAGTGATGTCCACACACACACAAACACGTGTACACACAGACACACACATCTGTCAATATAAGGTGATGCGACATGTGTATTTTATAGGTTCTTTTTTTTTTTTTACTTAATGTGATACTTTCAGTCAAGAATAAGTGGTATCTTTTATGCTTGTTATTAAGTATGATTGGAAAATGATTTTGAATAGCTACCTGGTGTTCCTTTGTATAGATGGACTAATATGTATTAAGTGAAATCCCAAATGTACTTTAACGCTCTTTCCAACACTTTGCTTTGGTAGATGAAACAAACATAAAGGTACCTCCAGTCTCTAAGCTTCTCCCCACCTCCATTACCACCTGTGGCCCAGGTGACCACAGCTCTCTGCTGCACGACCACAACACATCACAGTGGTTCTGCACAGACTGGAGCACACAGACTGGAGTCTGCCCCTTATGAGTGTGGCCTGGGAATCTCCTCAGCTTTCCTTTACCTCAGGTCCTCATCGGCAATGTGTAGTCATCACTGGCAATGGTACCTACTTAAAGGGGTATTAGGAAAAGCAATAATGTACAGAAAGCACTTAGAATATTGACTGGTATGTTAGACATTCTTAATAAATTCTGACTTTTTAACGACTTATTTGTTTATCACTCTCACCTGAATATACTCCAGCCTCCACGTGGTAGCTAATGTTCCATCAATGCATTGAACCAATCAAGATTTAAAGACATATGCAAGTTCATCATCCCTAATCATCAGAGAGATGCAAATCAAAACCACCCTGAGTTATCACCTGACCCCAGTAAGATTGGCCCACATCACAGAGTCCCAAAGTTACAGATGCTGGCACGGATGTGGAGAGAGGGGAAGACTTTTACACTGTTGGCAGGACTGCAGACTAAGACAGCCTCTTTGGAAAGCAGCATGGAGAATACTCAAAGATCTCAAATTAGACCTCCCATTTGACCCCACAATCCCACTACTAGGCATCTACCCAGAAGAAAAAAATAATCATTTATCATAAGGCTATATATACTAGATTATTTATCACAGCTCGATTTACGATCTCCAAGATGTGGAAACAACCTAAATGCCCACCAACTCAAGAATGGATTAACAGGCTGTGGTGTATGCATACCAAGGAATATTATTCATCTATAAAAAGATGGTGACTTCACATCTTTTGTATTAACCTGGAAGGAGATGAAAAATATTCTTCTCAGTAAAGTATCACAAGAATGGAAAAGCAAGTATCCAATGTACTCAATACTGATATGAAGCCAGTAGATGATCTAATTCATACCCTCATTAGAGAAAAAACTCATGTCAGTTCAAGTTGGCAGGAGCGGGGGTGAGGGAGGGGAACAGAGGAGGTGTGATTGGGGTGCTCCCATTGAATGGGCACAACGTAGGGGTGTATGGCATACCGTTTGGGTGCAGGACATAATTACAAGAGGAACTTCATCTAACAAATTCTAATATTATGATTTGGTTGTTTGTACCCTCACATTAACCTGAAATTAAGAAAAACTTAATTACATTAGTAGTAAATAAATTAATGTACAAATAATGATAATGGCCCTAAAATAAGGAGGTTACCAGCCTCAGCACAGACATTAGGAAAGAACAATATGGAATTCAGAATGTGTATGAAAGTAAGGAAATTGAGACAGGACTGAGACTTCCTAGTGAAGAGGCACAAAATTTCATATTAAAACCCTTCTGGATAGTATTAATTGCAGAGATATATTTAAGTTATTTTATCCTTGAATCCTTTGAATTGTCATTCAAATCTCTTCTGTTATGTCCTACAAATTGTTTTCTTATTTTCATAGAGTTTTGAATTAAAGAACCTATTCCAAAAAGAAAAAGAAAAAACATATGCATGTACATTGAATACAGGTGTAGCTTTTATCTAGACCTAAAGAAGACCTCAAGTACAGTTTATATGTAGTTGGGAAGGAGGTATGCTTTCAGAGAAATGGACTTCAGGCATTTTCTGACCTCTAATAGACTTTAGTATGAAGCAATGGAATTGACTTTTCTTTTTTTGCATTTTTCAGATATAATGCCACAAATCACCACAGTTTGTTCCCCTCTCTTCCCCCACCTCAAAGAGAAGTTTCTGCTGAGGTTATTAGGTGTCTGCAGTGATTCACTGTGATCTTTGTGGGAGAAAGCAACACAGATTTTATTTTCTAAATTCTTCAGAACATTATTTTAACATCTTGTTCTCTAAAATGTGTTCTCTTTGGTGGTAATAATTATTGCAGATGTGAGTGAAGCTGAGTTTGAATCATTTAAGACTTTAACATTCACAAATAATGCCTATTTCTAAGATTGATATTTAGGCGGTAAAATCCAAATAGTGAAGTTGTGTTGTGTTTCAGGAAACTCAACAACCAAGCAAACAGCTTGTACTATATGGAGATGATTCCATTTGGGGATTCTACAAAGATGGACATCCTCTCGTCAGTTAAGAAGGGTCATTATTGAATCATTTGGGGTCTTTTTAAGGTGTGTTCCTTTGAAGAAGCATTTGTTTGGGACAGAGAGGTCACAGGAGACAGCAGAGTCAAAGTATACAATGTGCCAGCAAAGAAAACTGTGAAATGAATTCAATTAAAGAGCAGGGAGAACTGGTAATAACTGCTGAAGACTGGCCCAGATTTAGTCTCTGTTCTCAGGAATGATTTTGTCCAACTTTTGGCAGTTTTCTTTTTAATCACCTTCCTTGATATCTTACAGAGTTATGATATCATTCTTTGGGTTTTGAGGAATGGGCAATTTACTAAATACAAATCAAACCATCAGAAAAATAGAGCAATTATGAAAATTAAGCATTGCCTACAGTTTACTTTTGTCAGGAACTCTGTGTTCAAATCAACTCCAACATGGAATTTATTCTCTCAGCATAGAGTCTTTTTGAGTGGGAAAGGAGGTGTGCAAAATAAAAACCATAATGAAATTCAAAGGTAGTTTTGAATTCAACTTTGGCTCTACCCGGTACTTGCTAGGTGACCCTTCAGTCCATGTCTTATCCTTTCAGACCCTCAGCATAAAACAGAAGTGACAGACACTTAATGGCTGATGTAGCATAAGCTACCCTCACTCCCCAGTGCTCCGGTTCACCACTGCTGTGTTCCACCACAGTATCTGGGGCTGCTCCTAAAACCCTCTCTAAACACAGAGGTCAGGCCAGAAGAGCCATGGCGTGGGGGGTTAATGCCCACAGGGCAGCATTCAGCCAGTGATGCACAGGGACCGGACTCTTGGGTTGGACAACACTGAGATGTGTTCCATAGCATGTCCCGGGAGTCCCGGGGGATCAAGCACCAGTTCCACAACAGTACTCTGCTCATGGCCACACTCTGTACTGGCTCCCTTTCTTTTTCTGTCTCATTTCCACTTGCCTGTGGTCCTTCCTGGGGTCACCTGCCATGTCAATCACTGGTGCTCAAATCCTTGTCTTAGGTCTGCTTCTGGGAAACTCAGCTGAGATACCCGCCTACAGCAGTAACTCAGTAGTGGTGGCTGTCATCACTGCCACTGCAGAAAAACACATCGACCTTTAATTTGATCTTCTGTTGACTCAGCTATGAGAAATAATGCTTCCTTTACAGAAACCCTGCAAAGATCTCAAAGATGAAGCAGAAGCAGGCCCCAGCAGAAGGCAGGTGCACACGTGAGTGGAAGAAATACTGAAAGAACAAGGAATTGCATTGGCTGAGAGGAAGCAGCCAAGGGGCCGGTGCATGGAAAGACGCTGCACTGAAGCTCGCATGGAACGAGGAGAACACAGTGGTGGGAGATCCAGCAGGCACTTTGGACTCAGGAATCACATGAGTGGGTGGCAGGAAATGTGTCTGTAAACAACAGAACCCAGGCTTAAGCTGCCAGGATGGAGCTTGGAGACAGGCTCGGGGCTGAGGCGTAATGACTGGCACCTCCTTCCAAATATCTGCAGAATATCAAAACCAGTATCTCCAGTCTTATTTCCCCTGAATCCAGCCCCTCCTCACTCCTGCCTTTTCCTTCTGGGAAATGCTCCTTTCAACCATGGGACTCAGGTGGGAGCTCTAGTCCTATCACAGAGTGGGTGAGAATACGTTCTTGGAATTTTCCCATTTGAAACTAAGGGAAAAATGGCAATACCTCTTGGGGTGTAGAGAAGGCGGGTGAAGCCAGAGAGAGGCAAGCCTGGGAGCTTCCCTGGAGAGGTCAGACGTGGCCGTGGAGAAGCGAAGGGGAGCAGACAGGGAGAGTCTCGGCTTTGGAGTTCCTGCGTCCAGCATCTCTGATGGCCTTTAAAGAGGTCTGATCTTTCTGCCAGGTTTATTCTTTCTAGCTAATTCTCTCTCTCCAACCCCATCCCTCCCCCCACACCCCCGCACTGCAAATGGGTTCCCATCACTTACAATGCTTGCAATGTAAAGAAACCACATAACAGGTTAAAGTATCCGGGCATACATCCCACTTTCTTCTTCTTCTTTTTTTTAATTATTGAGACAGAGCCTGAAGCTGTTGCCCTGGGTAGAGTGCTGTGTCGTCACAGCTCACAGCAACCTCCAACTCTTGGGCTCAAGCGATTCTCTTGCCTCAGCCTCCCTAGTAGCTGGGACTACAGGCTCCGCCACAACGCCAGGCTATTTTTGTGTTTGTTTGTTTTTTGTTTAGCAGGCCCTGGCTTGGTTCGAACCCGCTAGCCCCGGAGCCCTGGAGCATGTGGCCAGCACCCTAACCACTGAGTAATGGGCGCCTCCCCACCCTCCCCCACCCGTTCCCCTTCTTTAATTCACTTTTGTAAGAAGAACCACCATAAGCAGCAGAGAAAGTCGCAGTTTTCGAGGAGGGCTGAAGGATGCGGTGGAGGACGCAGGGTCTGGACTAAAGAGGGCGAGCAGGTCAGGGAGCAGATCAGGGAGCAGGGGCCACAGGGGCACCCCAAGCGCCAGGGCGAGTTTACAGGCAGGATGCATTGGGGCAGCGCAGTATGGAGCCTCCACCAGACCGGAGGCGCGAGCGGCTGGAGCTGTTTTTGTCTCCGTCTAAATAGCGTAGCTCAGCCGGCAGTTTGAGTGGCGAGTGGGTGGGAAACTCGAGCTTTGAGTCATTAGGACAGCAGAGGCAGGAGAAAGGTGGAGGAAGCCGAAGATGTTTTTAGTTTTACTTCTAATTATAAGAGAAACATTCTCAAGGGATAGGCACTCTTCTGGATTATTAAAAGACTGGGACTGTATTCGTTCTTTCCAAATGATCTTTTCTTTTCCGTTTTTGACTCATGTTCATGCCCTATAAATATTCTTTTAGTATCACTTAAAACGTTAAATAAGCATATTTAATTTCAAGAAGCAATTTACTTCCGAAAATACAAAAAAATTTGAACACTTTAATTCTGGCTCCCTCTCCTACAAAATGCCGTCTTTGTGAGGGATTTTAGATTTGATATTATCCCCACCATTTACATGTGTTTGTTTAAAACAGTTTATATTTGTTTAGATGTTTAGATAGCACGTATTTGCTGGGTTTTGCTCTCTTTCTACTCCTTTGCATCTCAGCTATTCCTTTAGGATCATCTTGATTCTTGAAATATCTACTTCAGACTTTCCTTTAATAAAGTAGTTAACAGACTCAGTTTTTATTTACTAAAAGCAGCCCCCCCCCCCAGGCTCATATTTCCATGCATAGTTTCACTGGGTATAGAATTCGTTCTTTTTTTGGAAGAAATCACCACACTATCTGCTGTATTCTTCTGAAGAGATTTTCTATCTGCTTTCATCAAGCTTCTGGAGGAAATAATAAAGTGGAACATTTTATACTAACATTTCAACTTAATGTTTTGGTGCTCAAAAATGTTTAGTTCTGGCTCAAACTTAATGCAAGGAAGACCTGGCAGGAATTTTCACATAATATTTTTTATTGTTATATGTCAAACAAATACAGAAAGAAACATGAATTTTCTCAATATCTCTGGATAGGTTTATTTTCCTAGCTCATGAAAGGGTCTCAATATAACCATTTGCTTTGTCTTATATTCCCCAGTAGTTGGTTAATGAAAAATCAAACTTCAGGTTGTCAGAAATCAGCAAACATCTGCAGGGTATGCATCAGTTCCAACCCTTATCTACCTCTTTGGATTAAGATTTTCTTATCTAAGATTATCTGTCCTCTAAGAAAATCCCTAACATTTTGTGTATATATAATGTTATATGGAGTTTTAAAATGTGCTGTACACACATATAACTCTTACCACCTAGTCTATCATATTACTAATAATGAACATAAATGCTTTTAAACAATCACAAAATTAACAATGAAAAAAAGTCCTGACCCTGCCTGGCATTTGCTTTTCAAGGAAGAAATATATCTGTACTGGGTTCCATACCTACTGCAACAGGTAGCCCAGGTGGAAAAACTTTTCTGCTTACAGAGATATTGATAATTACATATATTTATACAAACAAAATACTATCTTATGTGTATTTTAAGTTCCGGCTAGTTATTATTGATATCTAATTTGATAGGAGGGGGGCACAGGAAAAGGCTGGAAATGTCTTAAGTTTCAGATTCTGGTCCCAATATAGGGACTGATGTATTTATCAGTAACAGAGGCAGAAATCCCTGTGGTTCCCTAGACAAAGCGGCCAGGGTTGAGTGAAAATCTGCAACACAGGGATCCCGTGACTTTCCAAGTATATGGCAAGTTTTTTGAAGAAACACACTGTATCTTCACAACTTTATCCTTAGCACCTAGGAAAGAGTCTGGCACAGAGTGGGTTTTCAGTAAATGTTTGTTGAATCACTGCGTAGATTTCCATTGTTTCCTCCAGGGATAATGGATACCATAGCGACAGGGAAAAATATTTCCAAACATCAACCTGAGTGTATCTACTACTTCAATTTTGTAAGATGTCTTAGATGATTTTTGCAAAATCTTAAGTTTAAAAGCATGACTGCCTCCAGGTGAAAGAGCTTGTGGACGGAGGGAAAAACAAAAGTTCTCTCCTTTCTGACTTTCTTGAATATTATTCTTCTTTAGGGTTCTGGAAATCTCTGCTACAAATCTTGTTTTAGGAATATGTTTCATTATTTTTATTCTTTGAAATCAGGTGACTCAATCTGGTTTGTATTAGATGCCCTCGTGGGTTGCTTGGAACCCGCTGTTTGTTTTGGGTTTGGCTTGGATTCTGGTAGATCCAGAATGTCTCTGTGAGTACAAGATGGACACATCCCCTTGTGTTACAGGTCATCTCTTATGGTAAAGAGGATAGATTCCTTTGAGCTCCTAAAATTAGACTCCTTTTAATTCTCTTCTTAGCCTTCATTGATTTCTCAGCACCCTGTCCTTTTTGAGCCATGGAAATAGGCCTGTTAGTCAAGATTAGGTGGACTAGAGAAAAAGACAGGTGGGAGATGGTTGCTCAGTCTCTGAGAGATATGAAACCAAGCTCCAAGACATGTGCAACTGGGACTTAGATATGTTTATAAGTAGGCTCTGAAAATCACAAGAAGTGAAGATCCGTAAACACACATACATATATACACACATCAACTATTTGGGCTTCTATCAGTATACAGTGAATGAGTTCTCTCATAGTTTAAATAATTTCTGGTGTTGATTTAAATAAGAGCTCAACTACAACTTGAATTTTACCACAGAAATGAAAACAATGTAACCTAAACATTCGCACCCTCATATTAATCTGAAATTAAAAAAAAAAAAGAAAAAAATGTGGGCAAGACATAGTTTCTGCCCTGTGTGGTAATAAATATATAATCAAATAATTTTTTAATTATAAATTAATCTGAGGGTACAGATGTTTGGGTTACATTGTTTTCAATTCTAAGGTAAAGTTCAAGTTGTAGTTGAGCCCTTCACCCCAAGGAGGGGGGGTGCCGAACACCCTCACACTGTGCACATTAGTGAGATCCCACCATTGCCCTCCCTCCTCCTGCCAATCACCCTCCCTCTCACCTACCCTCCGCTACCTCTCCCCTCTCCCTTGCTCGATCATATTTGTGTTTTTCTTTCCTATGGACATGTATTCATTTATACATTGGTTTCATATCTCAAGAATGGAAAAAAAAATCAAAATTGAAAAATATGTGCTTGGACACAGAGGAACAGACAAATGAAAATAAACAAATGCCCTACCTTAAAAAAAAAAAACCTGAGATTCTTCCTTGTTGTTTGCAACTAAATATTTTCTAAGGTGTTCTCTGAGGGGATTATATTGAAAACACATTGGCAGCACCCATGCTCAGTGGTTAGGGCACCAGCCACATACATGAAGGGTGGCTGGTTCGAATCTGGCCTGGGCCTGCTAAAACAACAATGACAACTGCAACAACAACAAAACTATCCAGCACTGTGGCAGGTGCCTATAGTCCCAGCTACTTGGGAGGCTGAAGCAAGAGAATCACTTAAGCCCAAGAGCTAGAGGTTGCTGTGAGCTGTGATGCTACTGCACTCTACTGAGGGTGACATAGTGAGACTGTCTCAAAAAAAAAGAAAACAAATTTCTCTCTCTTTTTGATAAGAGCCTACCTTCCCCCTGAGGAGCCTTCCCCCACCTTGTTCCTCCTGCCGGACAGTGCTGCATTTCTTACTCTCCCCTCTGTCCCCAAGCCCGACCTCTCCTAAGTCTTTTTCTGTTTCCTGATCTGGTTTTCTCTCTTTTACTACATCTTCCATGCATATATTAATAATCAGCTTGTGATCTTGAGGGAAAATTTTGGCTTCACCTCTTATTCTGAACTTATATCAGGGGCCCGTAGGGTCATTGCTACCATCTCAGAAGGCTCCCTGCCAGCTTGTAATTTGTCACTCCCCCAAGACTCCCGTCAGACTTCCGTTCTTGTTTCTTGTGAACCTGCTTCAAGACATTTGCTTCTCGCTATAACTGAGCAGCTACATCAGTCAAATCTTCGCACCAGAAACAGTTATAAAAGCTGGAGAAGTTAAACAAAGCAAGTATGTGAAGACATGTGGGTATGACTATCACAGACAGGGCATGGGGCTATAATTTCTGAGAAGAGGGAGCACCTAGGTAAGTATTACATTCACTCCAAGGTTTATTTATTTTTTTTCTTAAAGCATTTTTCAGTTTCAGCACAGTGGCAGCTAGTCTCAGCAGAAGTGAGCAGTTTCACTGGGCTGAGGGAAAGACATCTGAATTCAGGATTTCTAAAGCAAGTGAGAGTGAAAGAGCAAAATCATTGGGGGGGAGGGAAATATTGAGAATTGGGCTAAACAATTTGCTCACAATTTTCCCCTTTAACTACTCAGGGAGAGCCCCTGAGCAACTCAGCAAAAAAGCAGGAACTGAAAACCTAATTTAATGAGTAGCATTTCAGTAGACAGGGAATGGTAAAGAGGCAGAGATTGCAGGCCAATTTCTGCCATGGTGGATTGGCTCTAGGAAATGTACCAGGCTCTAAGCAGAGGCCCTAAGGAGGGCATGACACAAAAATAAAGGCAAAATTGAGATAGACTAGCCCATCAGAAATCCTCAAACTACTTTGACAGGATTTGGGTAATCTACTGTTACTCTATGTACCTGTCAAAGGAATCCAAACCCTCATTGGAAGAACAGAATATCATGCAGTGCCCTTATATAAAATGTATGGAACTGAATGAAAAATTACCCATCAACTAATAAAAAAACAAAATCAACTGATTACATATAAAAAAGCAATAAAAAGTCCTATGTGTGATTCAGATAGTACAGTTATCATATAATTTTAAAACAACTGTAATTAATATGAACGAGAAAATAGAAGATAAGATGGAGAATTGAACCTATACAAAAGGGGAAGAAACTGGCTCGGTGCCTGTGGCCCAAGCGGCTAAGGTGGTTGGCACCCCCAAGGTGGCGGGTTCGAATTCAGCCCGGGCCTGCCAAACAACAGTGACGGCTGCAACCAAAAAATAGCCAGGTGTTGTGGCGGGCACCTGTGGACCCAGCTACTCGGGAGGCTGAGACAGGAGACTCGCTTGAGCCCAGGAGTTGGAGGTTGCTGTGAGGTGGTGATGCCAGAGCACTCTACCCAGGGGGACAGCTTGAGGCTCCTGTCTCAAAAAAAAAAAAGGGAAGAAACTTATAATCTGTTTTAATTTATATAAAAGTCATATGAAAATTCTAGGATTTAAATATATAGTAGCTGAAAGGAAGACTAATGAATGTGTTTATTTAGACAGAGAAAAACCAAGGATGAGAAAACTGGAAGTTTAGTTATTTCAAAGAAAAAGGAAATGAAAAACACAATAAAAAGCATAGAATACATATAGTATATGGTTAAAAGAAAAAAATACAAAAAAAATACACATAACTGGAATTCCGGAAATAATATTTAAAAAAAAAGAAAACTACACCTAATTACATCAAAGTGAAGCAGCTCAGAGTAAAAGACAAAGACAGAAAATTATTAAAATGTATAAAAATTATTTATAAAGGAATAATTTATAATAAAATTGTGATAAAAATTATTTATAAAATAATGTATAATTATTTTTAAATAATAATAATAGTATAAAAATTATTTCTAAAGGAGTAAGAATAAAATTTACAGTTGACTTGGGGTAGAAACTAGAAGACAGTGAAATTATCACCAAGAGAAAATATCCTTAATAAAAGCATAATAAAGACATTTTCAAACAAATAAAAATGAGGATAATTCGTTGCCAGTAGATCCACACTAAACGAAATACTTGAAGCAGTTTTTGATGTGAGAGAAATCTAATTGCTAGTTGGAAAAAGGAGTATGCACAAAGAAATGAATACTGGTTAAAGGAAATATGTAGGTAAGCACAAATGAATATTTATTGTTTAAAACAATGGTAATCCCCTGTGGAGACCCTAGTTTATAGGCGGAAGGCCCATATACTTGTGCCTTTTTGCCTCTGAGAGTGAGCAGGAATAAGTCATGTTTTTCTACAATCTAGGAGACTCTGAGGTAGAACCCCCACTATGGCCTTTGCCCTAGCCGGAGGAATGTGACATTCCACTGCACCGAGCAGGGTCTCCAGGGGGGCTGGAGCAGGTAGGCACGTCATTGGTATATCGTTGGAATCTCCAGATTGTGGATTGACAAGATGAACTTACTGCCTCCAGATGGTTTAGGGCTTCAAAGAGCAGACAAGCAATCAGTTTCTGCTGCCTGCCCCCCCACCCCCCCACCCCCGTTTCTGTATCTGTCAAGAATCGCCCGAGAGCTGATAGTGCGTGTTTCCTTGATTACTATTTTGAGCATAATGAATAACTTAGAAGAATGTGTATTACCTATCTAGCAGGCATGTGTATCACTTAATCAGTAGTCTAATAGGAACCTAGTAAAAGTTAATTTGTCTTTTTAGAATACATCATTGAGATAATGGAATGATTATTGATTAACACTGTGTATGTGGAGAATTGGCTATTTAAACTAGTGAGAAATAAAGAATTTTGCTATTCTCCATCTTAAGGTGATAGTCGTCTTTGTCCTATACTATTCCAATAGCAAGCCTGTATTCTGCAACACTGATCATCCATGACACCTGACAACAACACTGGTTAATAGACAGATATGATGTATGGCAAAAATAATGCAAAACATAGAAAGATAAGGTTAAACTGTTATGGGTTCTTGTATTTTTTTGGAAGGATTGGTAAAAGTATTAATGAAAGGTAGATTGTGATAAATAAACAATTCATGTCATGATTTTTAAGGTAATGGTTAAAATAATATTGCAAATGTCCAACTAATAAGCCAATAAAATCTGTGTTTGGGAGCATGCCTAGCATACTGTTAAGATTTACTAAAGGTAGATCTGGTGTCAAGTGTCAATAATCTTCCCTAGGGAAATGATGCTGGGATGTGGGGCATCTAAATCTTTGGTTCATTCTAAGATGATAAATGTTTGGGTTCAGAAAGCACATATTTTCCTCACATAAATTTCTGTCTTTGGGGAAACATATGTAATGTTCAGTAACATAGAGAACACCAAGATAAGACAGTGATTTGTCTGTTCAGTGCTAGTTTTGATTTTTTCTTCATTGAGAACCAATAGTATGGGCTCAGTATTGAAAGAAAGATCAACTGGAAGGTTATTGAAATAGTGCAGAATAAAGATGATGAGGCTCTAAACATGAGGAAGCTTGGGGCGCCCTGGTGGGAGCTGTCTGATTGCATTCAGGAAAGGAGCCTAATAATTCTACTCAATAATTACAATTCTTAATTCTCAGTCTACTTTACCCCATATTTACTCTGATGCATGGGAAATACTTGCTTTTGCCTACAAAACTCTGAAGATCCTGTCTCCTTGTTCTGCCATCAAGAGTAGCTCCAGACAGCATCTAAGCTGCAAGTGAGAACTGGACACCTACCTCCAAGAGATCTGCGCTAGGCTCTCTGAGGGTTCTCCTGGAAGCCACGTTTTCCGTTTTCCCCCACACCGCTGAACTTACACATTCGCAAATTTGATGTCATGAAGAAGCAGTGCACTCCCATAACCCTTTCCAAATAAGTCCTCTTTCATCACTCTGTCAAAACCAATCTTGGTTTTTCCCAGCCTGGGGGTAGGTGAGGGGCTAAGAGTTGCATAAATAATTGTCAAGCCTTGTACAGATGGCCAGAACTTCTGTCCAGCTTGAGAAGCAAGATCACCCACTCTTAGCCTTCTCAGCTTCAGTGGAAAAAAAGGGAGGGAAATCTCAAGCAATATTTTGATCCAATGAGTTGTTCTTATTTAGTTACTTTCGTGTTTAGACATGGTCGGACAATGTGTCAGTAATACAACCAGGCGTCTGGATTGCCCTGCTCTCATCATCTGCACCAAGATAACACAGTGAAAATTAAAAAGCCACATTAACTTTCTCCATTTGCACAGTAACTTAAAGCTTATAACATGTTTTCACATTTACCGGCATACCTGACCCTATCATAACCTCGAGAGACTGTCAGAGAAGTTATGATCGTTTCCTGTATTTCTGATTTGGGTGATAAATTTCAGAATATGTAAGAAATGTGTCCCAGGCTCATGGAAGGCAGGACTCCTTGACTAGCTTGCCACCTGCAGGGAGGCACAAATAAAGACCAGATGAGAGAAGTGGCTTAAACAATTAATCCGGTTGAAACACAGTTGGGCTTCATCACCGATGTCCTGTGATTGCTCTTTCCTCACTGGCTTTCCAATCTGGGATTACTGGACTTCAGCTCCCTGGCCTCTTTTTCATATTTGAACTCAGGACCCCTATGAGTTTGTAATTCCAATTTAATGACCAGTTTTCTCCTGTTCACCGTAACTCTCACTGTTCATAGTAACTCTTCCTTTTAGGGTTTTACTTTTTCAAGAAAACATAGTTTTATTGAGTATTTTTCATTTTTTTAAAAAAATAATTCCTTTTCATTATGGCAATTTAATTCATAGTCTCACCTCCTAGATGTAAAACCATTGTTAATAGCTTGGTTTATATTATTTTAATCTTTTTTCTCTGCCCATATTACATTGTATACTACACATACATTTCTTTAAAAATTTTGATCATATTTTTATAACCAATTTTTTGTTTAAAATATATAACTTTTTACATTATTTAATATTATGACTCAATATTATCTTACCAAGAGTAATAAAGAAAATTGCATGATCTTATCTCTATTGTTGTTTTATTCCCCAACATCTTTCTATGCAAATCCTCAACTAGATGAATGATTATTTTAGCCAAGTAGGTTCCCAAAAGTCGAGTTTCTGAATAGGGAGGAAATATTTTTTAAAAAACAAACAGGATTTTCATATAGATCATCAAATAAGTCTCTAGAAAAATGGTACCAATTCATACTCATCGAGGTGATTTATCTGTTAAGCGTTAGTCCTGATTTTTTCTTCACTGAAAAACTCTACACTGATGTTTATTATTTTTTCCATTAAATATTTAGATGAGAAAAGTGAAGTCTCTCTATGCCTATGGATGTCTCTGTGAAAACGTCATAGAGAATCAGACATTTTCCAGGCTTGGCTTATTTAGTCTGCCCTTCAGCCTTCTAGGGTCAATTTTTGGTGAGCCAGTCAGCTTTTTTTTTTTTTTATAGTGAAGTCTCAGGTGAATGTGGAGAACAGGTTTTCCCACAGAACTGCCATAGGTAGAGAGCTGCAGTTCCTGCAGTCACCACTGAGTGTCAGGCAGGGAATAGTCTATCGCACATGTTTTTATTTTTTTTTTAATTTTTTTCTGACTTGGAGTCTCTTTTACACGGAAATGTTCAATAAGAAAGCACATTCAATAAACATGTGATGAACTTTCTATTCCATTTTTCTTTAGCTTTTGAAAAAAACCCAGTAATCTGATGCATTTCTGTCTATATGAAAAGAAAAAGATTTTTCTATTCACAAAAATGTCTCTCTTAGCTTCATGTCACCTTGTACAGTCACTTGTTTCAACCACTTTTCAAAGATAAGTCTTCATTGTAGTATTTATATTTGCGAGGAAGACACCATAAGAGAACCCTGGCTGAATCTAAGTCACAGCCCAAACACTCCAAGTTAATAAAGTAAACTGTCTAAAACTAAATTACTCATTCAACTCCAGGTCTAGATTTGAAAGAACTATATATAATTTTGACCCCTTCTCACCACCCAGGGTTTTCCTATTAGGTTATATTCCCTGTCAGGCAGCCCATATAAAAACATGATTCAAATCTTTAAAAATATGGCTCACCACAGCAGTATAGTCAACAATTTCACGAATAACTTTTTTTCTGGTAGATGTAAGAACTCCAGTTATTTCCTGCTACCATAAATATTTTCTACCTAGTTTAACTTCTAATTTTGGATCAGAGAGGCTTAGAATTATGGACATTTTGGACAATTCATTCTTTTAGAGACACCATACAAATTAAAACACTATGACCAAAGAGCCAAGCATCCTATAGAATTAAATGCAGCTTACTATTTCTGTTGAACTCTGCAATATATGCAGATCTATTTTAAGGTTTATTTTTTTACAAGTTGAAATTCTCTCTACCTAAAAAAAGGTATGTCGAAGTCCTAATCCCCTAGTACCTCAGTATGTGGCCTTATTTGAAAATAGAGTTATTATAGATATAATTAAATAAGATGGGGTCATAATGGAGTAGAGTGAACTCCTGATTTGGTCTGACTATGTTCTTTTAAGAAGATGGCCTGGTGAAGGCAGACACACCAGGGAGAGAGCGCCATGTGAAGAAGGTGGATGCTAGGTTAGGCTGCTCCAATCTGAAAAAAGTGCCAGTTTGTTAGCAAACCACCAGAAGCCAGAAAGAGGCAACGAAGGATTCCCCTACACCAGTGGTACTCAACCTGTGGGTCACAATCCCTTTGTAACAATGAAAATACATCCTGCATATTATAGGCAAAAGGCCTATATACCTCTGGCCAAAAAAAGCTGTTTGAGAGATAGCAGTGAAAAGACTTTGTGTAGGAATACTTGTGAGAAACTGAGGCAGAATCCCATATGGCTGGGTTGGTTGTGGGCCTAAACCTCCCCTGACCTAAGGTCAGCTTGGTCAGTTGCGGGCATAAAACCCCCCTGACTTAAGGCCCACATGGGAGTGGAGGTTTGCACACAAATTGCTGTATGCCCTAGAAGTTTCTTTATGCCTTGTTTTAAAGATCGAAGTAATTGCCTCCAAATAGCAAGGTCAGTAGCACAGATTTTCATACCATCTCTTTCCTCCATAGCCTCAGGCTTCATCAGATAAGAGCAAAAGAAGTAATGGCTAATAACATGTTCTCCATTAAGTTATGGTAAACCAGGTTATGTTGAAAGGGTTATGCTAAAAGGTGTATGTTGGGTGGATTATCAGATTACTAGGAAGGAGCTACTTACAAGGTCGTTAGTCACAAGATGTTTGAGTAGATTAATGAAGTCACTGATGTCCAATGCGCATGTGCAGAATGAAGTCATTGATGTCTGATGTGCATGTGCATAGTAATGAATATTAATGAGGTCATTGCTGTATAGGGCACATGTACAAGATTGACTATATAAACTGATGGTAAATAAAGAAAGCTCGTCATTTTGCCTGAGGGAGCAGATGGTCACCTTTATTTAAAATACAACTTCAATAAGCATGCTTATTCTTCAGGACATTGCTTTTCCATGAGACCCTAACAGCAACAGCATATCAAATATTTACATTATGATTCATAACAATAGCAAAATTACAGTTATGAAGTAGCAACAAAAATAATTTTATGGTTGAGGTTCACCACAACATGAGGAACTGTATTAAAGGGTCGTGGCATTAGGAAGGTTGAGAACCACTGCCCTAGACGGATTTCAGAGGGAGCATGGCTCTGCCAATATCTTGATTTCAGGATTCTAGGATTCTCCAAAACTGGAAGACGATATGTTTTTGTCCTTTTAAGCCACCTCAGTTTGGGATACTTTTAAATGGCAGCCCCAGGAAACTAATAAACCTTTCTTTAGCAGTATGAATTCATTAAAACTGCTTAAAAATACTCATTTATGTGTTAGGGATAAGTTTCAAAATGTTAGTTCAAGTTTTCTGGGATTAACGATTTACCTTGTGTGATTAATACAAATAAACGTTTTTGGCATTTTACAAATAGCACTAAGTGACATTCTTCTCAAACTGCTAAGCAGTTTTGTAATGTTAGTCACAAATTAATAAAGTAATGCAAATAATAACAAATTAATACAAAGTAATTAATGTAATTGTTTATGCATTTTGTAATGCATGACAGAACTCTGTTCTCTCAGAACTCCCTCGTTGGATGGCAGGAATCAATTCTAGAGAATGCCCCCAGGTCTGTCTGGGTTTGCCTGTCTCTGTGCTGACACATCTCTGAAGACAACCAAAGCCTTGTGTGGCCCTGAGGACTGACCCATGTGAGAAGAGCCTAGATCAAGTGCAGAACTGGGATCATCACGTCTCGGCCATGTCTCAAGTGGAGATTTGGATTTAGGAGACTAAACTACTTCTGTTGAACGTAGTTTAAAAAGCTGTGAATTAGGAAAATATTTCTGTGAGGTAAAACATTACCACTTGGGGTTCAAGAAATGGAATTTATTCACTATATATTTATTGAGCACTATGAAAAAATACATTTTTTTTTGCAGTTTTGGCTGGGCCTGGGCTTGAACCCACGACCCCCAGTATATGGGGCTGGCACCCTACTCCTTGAGCCATAGGCACTGCCTGAAAATATTTTTGGCAACAAAAAGTAAAGCATTACAGTTACTGTTTGGCACTCACTGTTTGAGAACAAAAAAAAAAAAAAAAAGAAAAGAAAAAAAATTGACCGAGGGACAGACCTCTGGGGTAGCCGCACTCTGTGACTCATCTTTTGTCAGGAGCGGCCACATTTGCTCAACAAATACTTGATACTTTGCTGCCTAAAATTATTTGTGAGGTATAATTAAAGGGTGGGGCTTCACTATGATGGTAGGTGGGAAGAAATTACTGATATTATTGCATCAACTCTATGCATTTTCAGTGTGTTGATACTCAAAAAGGATTTTAGTCAGACTCCATTTCTTAAAACCCAAATGATAAAGTCTCAGACAGAACGAGAAAAACACACAAAAAAGAGATCCTCAACCATATACTGTGAATATAAAATCCAACTTCCAAATTTTCCCTAGTGGAAAGACTGTAAGTGTAAAATTTCTGGAATTTTTTCAAACAAAAAGCCAAAATAAATCCAAATTATTACTCTCATCATGAAAAACAACCATTAATGGAGGCTTTGGAACCCACTGCATTTGCACTCAAGTGAACGAGGCTGGCTCATTCTTATCTCAGCCTTATCAGCAGGGCCTGATGTGAGCAACGAACCTTGAGAAGACAGCGACTCACTCAGGTCCCATTGCTGGTAAATGCTCCCAGGCATTGGAACAGGCATTTTGACTCCAGAGACTGTGTGCATTTATTGTGTGCCTACTGTGTGCCAAAACTACCATGGCCAATAAGACAGAGGACATGTGGGGGTTTGGAGCTTCTGTTCTAGCAAGTCTAACCATGGCAGTATAAATTGTTATTTCCTACTCTCAAGAGTTTTTTTTCTCCTCTCACTTGGTAAGCTGTCTCTTGTTACCAATGCATCATCACCAATTTTGCTAATGTGAGTAGTTTATGCAGTTAAAATATCAGGTGCTTTGGGAGCATAATTGTCTGTGGGCCCTTGCTGAAGAGTCGATGGCACTAAACCCCGGATCTAATTTGTTCAGACTACATACAGTTCATTCACAAAGCGAGAAGCACCATCTGACTAATGTTTTGCACATATCATTTCACTTCCAAATGTCAAGTACTATTTTTTTTAAACTGTAAAGTAGTTAACAACACACTAAAAATCCTTCAAATGTGTTACAGTTGAGGTATTCACATGCACAGAAGTTGTGGCAGCATCTTACTCACTTTTCACATGTTTGACAAACATGGTTTTACCAGCAAGTTGCAACTCACTCAAACTGACCTTAATTTTGAAAGGCTCACGCGCATCTCTCCACAATGGGTCTTTGTCCTGCGAACACAGAGTTACAGAATTCCTTTTCTCACAGAGGAGTTCTGCTCTCATTTAGGCCACTTTTAACCCTGAACTTGCCTTCCCCTTCTCAATGCTGTGCCTTCTTTTCTGTGATGAGTTCAAATCAGCCTTGGAAAGGCATGTCCAATCAAACCAGGCACCCCTTATTCCTGGAAGCAACAACATGCTCAAAAAAGGTTTCAGTTCTGGCCCAAACAGATCTACATTTTTATTAAAGTACTAAAATATTAGATAATTACCATCCTTTAACCTGGCTCTGGTCCATAGTTTGTCTTCCAGTCCTTCTCAGTGGCATTCACTAGACTTACCAAGTGTCATTCCTTGCTCTTCCCCCTCTCGTTCCTCTCTCTAGGGTAGTTTTCCAGTTGGGGACCTCTGTGTTAGTAATCTAATTGTGAATGGTCAGTGGGAAGAGACCCAGGTAATTACACTTAAATCTGGAGAAATATGTCAGAAACCTGGACAAGTATTCTGGAAAAGTCCCAGTTGTGAACAATACGACATCACCCCCTCCCAGGGTCTATCCCATTCCCAGTAGCATTAAAGCCTCCACAGTGCTGAGGTACCTGCACTTGGACATAGTGACACCTGACTCTTAAAATTTCCCCCCAAGTTAGAGTGAAAATAGAAAAGGGAGTTATTTTTTCATGGAAGATCATACAAAGAGGTAAGGTTAATGAGATCGTTTTGCTCTTCGCGTCCACTTAGGACTAAGCACAGTCCATTGCCTAACAATTTAGCACATTTATTCTTTCAAGTCAAAGAGCACATCTGATCTGTCTCTAATACAAAGTTCTTACTGTGGGGCCGAGCGCACGCTGGCACTCCGTACCTGTGCCCGACTGACCACCCTACAACTGTTTGACTGAGGCTGCCAAGAAGGTTTGGCACACTTGTCCTCAATTAACAGATTGGATAGTTGCTAATTATCTGGATGAGAGATTTGGCTCCCTGAGCTTGCCTTTTCCAGCAAACAGGAAGAAAAGATTCCACCATAGTGTTTCTGAATTATTGGAATTTGTCCCCTGAGGCCTACCATGATGTCATACTGACATTTTCTCACAAGGAACTTTTGAGCTGAATTTGGAGTTTGGAAGATCAACAATAAAATAAAATAAAATAAAAAAGACTTAGTGTTGAAAGAGCCATAAGTCTAAATCCTGTAATTGTGATAAAGACTTTAGCAATTCATGCTTTGGTAAATGCTATTCCCAGGTTAGTCAATGATGTCTGTGGTTACCTACTGACAATGTGTGGGTGGACTTTTCACCACATGCCCCGTCCAGGACATTGTCAATGTAAGGCCCCACCCTCATCAGCAATACAAACTCCCTTCACATTAGCACAACAAAATGGCATCACACAAGGGACATTTTTAGTCAATATATAGAACACATGGCGCATAAATTAACATCATACAAAAGTTAACTAGAAATCCCATTTGCTTTTAATCTTTATTCCCAATTATTTTTGAAGACATAGAACTCATTTTGTTCCTAAGTAGAGTATAGGGATGAACATGTTTCCTCGATGACCAAGAATCTGGTTGAAGTCCAGAGATTTCAATCTCAACAACAGTATTTATCACAGGTTATCACAATTGTGCTGAAGGATAAACGATTAGACTAAATGGATATCGATTTCAGTTTTTGAAAGTTTTTTTCATTATATAAAACAAGAAAAAAAGAAAGTAACAAGAATAATAACAAAGACAAGAACAAAAACCGCAAACTAGCTAAAATGTTAATTCTCCAGTCAAACTTCCCAGGAGGGAGAATGCTGTGCTGCCTCCCAGCTGTGTGGCAATTACTTAGGTTGACCTTCTGTGTTTCATCTGTGAGGTGGGGATGATAATAATTGTATCTATCACATAGGTTTGTTATGAGGATTAAATGAATAAACTACTTGGTGCAGCATATACTGATATCACATTATTAGAGCTATTTTAGTTTATTGATTGATTGATTGAAGTTCTAAACATACATATGTGGCAAGGCAAGGTCCCCCATGTATGGTGACTTCAGTTTATACAAACTTTTGGAAAGTTGCTGGCAAATTCAGATTCTAGAAGTTAATAATATCAACAAATATTATTTTGTAAACTGTTCAAGATGAACTTCTTAGTTAAATAAGGCTTGTGGGTGAACACTGAGAAGTATGCCCTGGCTTAACGTGCATTCTGCTTACAGGGGTGAATGGTGCTCATCACTGTGGCTATTCAGACAGAAGAGAAATGATTGCCTTGAAAATTTTAAGACTTAGATTAAAATTATTGTGCCCCACATAATTTAAAAATCTCATATCTATAAAATGTATTTGGGACAATTATTTTTGCCTTGGTTGGGCTCAGTAGCCTGTGTGCAGCTGGTGGGTGAGAAGGAAGGGTGGCTAGGGAGAGGACGGTGTCAGGGCTTGGAGCAAATGACTGCAGGTGGTCTGGCTGTGAGACAGATGCTAAAGTCTCTCTTGACCTAGCATCCTGAGAAATTAGTACCCAGAACAGTTAGTCATGACTTCGAATGGACATTTGCTCCAGATTTGCTGACGGTTCAGGTTTAAGGTAACAACTTGCAATGATAGCAGCAAAGAATGAGAACCTTTGGTGGATCAGTTAAGCAGGTGACCGTGTAAATCCAGAGAGATTAAGTGGTTTGCTAAATTCACCCAGATGACCCATGTAAAGGTAGGACCAAAGCCCTGGTTTCAAGACTTCGTGTCAAATGCTCTTTCAATTTCCTCCCAAGTAATTTTAGAATTTTGGTTAGAGTTATGATAGTGCTTGTACCTCTTGAGGAAAATTTAATTAGGTGCTGATGTTTCAAACCTTGCCCATGTACTGCCTCACTCTTTAGTGAGGGTGTGTGTGCATCTAGGTAGAAACTACTGACCTGCAACAGTGGAGCTTCAGACAAACCAATCAAGAACCACACTAGACAATGTGAGGAATCTGAAATATGCTTCTGTCCACTCCTACTCTCTAGTTATACCACTTCTATTTCTCTGTACTGACAAAAGCAGAGGACACAAAAAAACCCTCCTTCCTAATTAGCAAGTCACCCCCTGCACCAGAGGACAGTTGGGAGCCTGTCTCTGTATAATCTGGGAGGTGGGGGCAAAGGTGTTTCCAACCTTTCTTCATGAGTTATGAAAATGAATGGCTTGAGCTTTCCCCTCCAGCAAAGACTGTCTTAATACCCAAACTACTTTCAGATTTATTGTGACAAGTGATACAGTACCATGTTCAAGGAAGAATTTTGGGATGCGTGCCTTGGAAACTTTTTTTTTGTTGCCCATCTGTTTTGCTTGTCGCAATTCCTGTTTGTTTAAGATGTACGTGTGCCAGAAATGTGGAAAGAATGTGTGTAGCGACAAGTGATATCGAGCCATTTTCACACTGGACTTATGGGAAGCATGTGCTGCCCATCTGTGAAGTTCTCATTTTATGCAAATTTAGAAAATATATTCTTATGTCATGTTGCCTTAATGCCCAGGGGTAGATTGGAACATACACAAGGAGGAGAGAGGCAGGGAGGAAATAACCCTACACCCAGTGACAGGGTTGGCTTGTCATGACTCAAGGAGGGTCTGAGACACTTGCTATTTGTTAAAAGGTGGAAGCTAAAGGGAAATTTTCTTTGTGAAAGCATTGCCTGCAGTAACAGTATGTTTTTCAGATAAATTTTTAATCTATGAATGAGATTATGAGTGTCCCTATCTCAGGGATCTTTGAATGGTAGAGAGAGGACATCCTTTTGTGGGTGAGGTGGGGGGGGTCTTTCTTATCTTCTGGAACATTCTAGGTCAATGGTTGCAGTTATGCTCTGAGTTCTAAAGGAGAACATTTTAAAGGACATCAATAGTTTGTCAGGTTAAGTGTTCCTAAAGGATTACTCTTTGGACTTTTAGGGGTATAACTGAGGTCACACTTATCTCCATGTACCACCTGTTCAGCAAGCATATAAGTCTAACCTGGGAATAAGGAAATGGGGGGAAGAAATTAGAGAAAGCACTGGGGAAGTGAGGGGCTAAAGAAGCTACCTGAATCTCTGACTGCTTGGTGGGCTGTCCTGAGACTAAGTTGGATGAAGTGCTGACTATGTTAAGAGAACTTGCTTCATTAGTGCCCTCACGCTCGGGGTGCTAGATGGAAACAACTCATACATCACACCAGCATGACTAGAAATGCTTGAAATTTGTCTAAATCTAGACGCAGTCTTCAAGAAAATAACACAATATAAATCTGAATAAAAATGCAAGTTTTATATGACTAAGACAGTCAGGATGCTAAAAAAACAGATGGTAAAGGGGTCTCAGAAAAGGAGGTGACATGATGAGATGGGGTTAGTGGTACAGTGGCTGGTGTGTGAAACTCAGAGAAGAATCCAGCATAGACCAAGGTGTGTTTCAGATCCTGAGAGTGAAGGCTAAAAAGTTAAAGCTGATGAACAGAGAGGAGAATCAAGTGTGCCCAAGGGTCTGCTTCTCTCACTCCACTTCCTCAGCAATGCTCCACATCACTCCAGTGCCCAGTGGGGACCTGAAGGTTACAGCCATGCCCTTCCTATGTGGGTTTCTTGGGTCTTGACTTCATACTTATGGACTCATTGTCACTCCCAGCCTGTCTGGTGACCATCATTTGTTCTGCTGTTACAGATTGTCTGGAGCTTCTCAACACAATGCCCTGGGTAAAAGTGGCCCCTATGTGAGCTGCAGCAGTAACCCTCATGTGGAGAACACCCTCTCTTCCTCACCTCCCTTTCCTTGCGTTCTCTGCCATTTTACCACACAACACTTCTTGAGTTTAGCTGGAGTAAGGACTCAAGGAATCCTCCAAAGTAACCTCTCTTGTGGTCACACCTCTGCTCCTAACCTGCTTCTCTTACCCTTAGGTTCACAGTCTCTCCTTCCTTGGACTTGTAAGAATCTCCTTCAAGTGACAGAAATTCCCACCCTCCTCTGCAAGACTGGTTCTCACTCAGGATTTATGCCTCATTCCTGTTGGTACATTACTCGAGCCTGAGATCTTTGGTCTAAAGAAATGCTCTGGGAGATTTCAGCAGAGTGGTCTCTGGTGATTGGTGATACCTCAAGTAAAGTTGTAAGTCCGGGATGGCTTTGGGCTTTCCAAAGCCAAACTTCTTAAGACCTCCTTACTGGCAGGAATTTCTAGCTACTTTTTTCTTCCAGTACCTATCGAGAAATTATTTAAGCAAATGTGTGCATTTATATAACAAAATCAAACATTACTTCTCAAGACTGTATTATAAACTTGTAGAAGAGTTAAGAAATTTTCTGACTCCTGGCCTCATATTTGCAAGTGCCTCTCTCAAACAGTATCTTTTATTGTCATGAAGCACCTGGTTGCTTTATTTCATCTACTCAAACGTTTCCTCTCTTATCCATTCTAACCATTCTCCTTCAGGCCCACCAGGAATTAAAATGACTCAGTCCATCTGTTACTTGGTCTGCCCATCACAAATATTTATTTGTTATTATAGATGTTGAGGGTAAAACTATGAACAAGTCACAAAGAGTCCTGCCCTTTAGAAACTTAAATTTCTGTGTTGAAAAGGGACAATTAAAATATTTAACAGATAAATATGAAAGAAAATGTCAGGAACAGTTCCATGCTCCAGAGAATATAAAATGTGGTAAGTGACTGGGTTGTGGCTTTAGCTCAGGTGACCAACAGTGGCCACCCAGAGAAGGCAGCTTTTGAATTGTCACCTGAAGGCTGGTAAGGAGGCACCAGGTGACAGCTAAGTGCAAAATCTTTCTGAGTAGAAGGAAGGGTAATGCAAAGACCTTGGGCTTAGGAATCGGCTTGGGGAGGATGAAGGACAAGGAGATAAGTATAAAGGAGTGCTAGTCAATGAGATGAGGTGCAGAGGGGAAGAAAAGGAGGCCAGGGAGGCATTCAGCAGCCACAGTGAGGCTGTTACTCCAGTAGGCTGTGGAAACAAGTATGGTCTTTACTCTTGTTCCAATGGGAAATCATTGGAGGTTTGACAGTAGGAAGTGGTGTACTCTATTTAGAGTTTTGCTGAGATTGCTCTTGCCACTGTATGGACAGGGTTGGAAGGGGCAACACAAGGCAGAAAGATCATTCAGGAAATAGGAAGGAGGGAGAGAGTGGGAACAAGAACATGGTGTAGCCATGGAGGTGGAACAAGGTGATTGAATGGGGGAATCCACATGGCATGTGAGGGAAGCAAAGACTCCGGGATGCCTTAGAGTCTTAATTGCGGATAGCACTGTGGCCTGAGTGACTGGTGGAGACTAGTGTTATCCCCCCGCTGCTGGGCGAATAGAGGGCAGGGTAGGATGAGCATGGAAAGTTCAAGAGGTTGTTTAGGTTGTTAGATGTGAAGTGCCCATTCATAAGCTTAGTAGGGGTATAATGTGGGCAGCTGGGTATAAAGACCCAGAACTCAGAACATCTAGAAGTTGACGAGTTCAAGGTTCCCATAATTGAACTTCTTAGTATCCACTTCCTTTGCTGTACACAGTGACCCCCAAATAGCTTAAAAATTGCCCCTCATGAGAACTCAGTTAAATTCTTAGCAAGGTCCTTTTTTATTTGTTTAGAGAAGGGGAAAGAAAGGGGCACTTTATTCTTCCACTTTTGATGATAAAGAGGTTGCTAGGCAACAGCAATAGGCTGGGGGATCGCTCAAGCCAGAAGTAGGTGTGAGGCTGCCGAGGGGCAGCTGGAGACAGCCACACTTGCTGAATGTTTTCCATTGTCATGTCCTGACTTTTCTACCGGCCCACTGAGTTTGGCTAGAATCGGACTTGCTGCCTGAGAGTGGACCAACTAGCTCAGTGGCTGGCCCATGCCAGGAGTTCAGGCAACACCTGCTTACTCAATGGCACACTCTCAAAAAAAAAATTCTTTAAATTGGATGTAGGGTAGGATGAGCTTTAAGCATATTCAGAGTCTATACCCAAGGGTAGAAATTTGCTGTTGTAATTGTTCATATCATTTATTATCGCTTCACCTGGTGTATAATACACACTGTAGTCCAAGGGGCAGGGACACTGGTGAAAGAGAAACAAACTCTCCCCACTCCCCCGATTTTTGGCAATTCTCAGCAAAGCTTAGCATTTAAAAATGCATCTTTAGTAAATTCCTTGAGAACCTCCACTGCCTCCCCACTAAGGAGCTCTATTAAACATGAAACAGAAAATGGTCAGAAAAATATGGTACATTCTTCGTTCACATAATAAATAATAAGTTTAGTCTTTCTACAGTGCAAAATTTCCAAAGACAAATTCTTGTTTTTGCTCTATACCAGTGGTCTTTGAACTTTTTAAATAGAGGCCAGTTCACTGTCCCTCAGACCATTGGAGGGCCAGACTGTGGGCCTGGGACAAGTTGGCTGCTATGCAGGACAGGCAGTGGTGACAAAAACACCAAGTAGGCCGGATAAATGTCCTCAGCAGGCTGCATGTGGCCCGTGGGCCGTAGTTTGAGGATCCCTGCTAATGGCCTTGAAATGGCACCATATTCCATCCACCTGTGTAAGCCAGTGGCCTCTGAATAATTCTTGATTCTTTCATGTTCCAACGTCTAGTCCATCAGCAAATTTCAAAATCAAATGTGTTCATTGCTCTCCGTTTTTAGTCTCATAGTCCCCTTTCAAGCTGCCTTCATCTCTTGCCTAGACTTTAGAAAGATCCTCCTAACTCATCTTGCATCCTAGGTGCCTACCACCTAATCCATTTTCTACTCAGTAGTCAGTGATCATGATCTCTTGTGCTTCAGTTCCCTCATCTGTGGAATGAGAATAGTAATAGTACCTATCTTGAAAGGCTCTCGTGAGAATTACACAGGATAATGAAAGTAAAAAGCATTTAGAACAATACTTGATATAAACAATTTTAGTTGTTGCCATTACCATAACTAAACCCTTAAATTGCTTCCCCTCCTTATCTTGCTCTCTGTAATCTCCTTACTGTTATACATATAGTCAGAGAAAATTTTCTGGAATGTAAATCTGATCCGGTCATTTAAAATTCTTCTCAATACCTTCAGAGTAAATGCAAATTTCTTAGCCTGCTCTATATCCAGGGCTTTTTGAGACCTACACTTTGCCGTCTCTCACCTCACCTTATGCCTCAAGTCCTCCCACTTGTCTGCAGCACACACACGGGCACAAGCCTGCGTCTCTCCGTCTCTCCACATTCCAGCCATACCAAACTTCAGTCCCTATTCTTAAAAGGCACAGTAGTCTCTCTCAATCTAGGTCTTTGCAAATATTTTTTCATCTTCCTGAGATACCTTTCCTCCCTCTCTCAACACTTGTCCCCCACCCCCCCGACACACACACACCAGTGTCCCCATCCACATGGATAACTGTCACCCAGCACTTAGGGCTCCACTTAGCAAACCTCTAGTCACATCTAGCCTTCCCTGATCCAGCAAGGCAGAGCTAGCTTTGTCCCTGGTGTGTTCCCATAACATCCTTTGTATGTATTTATGACAGAACTTGTAACTGGATGTGAATATGAAAATATTAGCTGAGGCCAAAGAAACAGAAATTATATCTCAAAGGAGATACAGAACAGAAACAAAATTTACAAGGAAGTAATTAAAAAATGGTTACCTGTCTGTACATCCTCCTCACCGATGGCAATGATATAAGAATTAAGAATTAGAAAAGGATTGGGGGTAAATGATCCTATGTAGTGAGTTGTACTATGAATTCAACCTTCTCTACCTAAAGGAGGGGAGGAGGACAGAAGGAAGACTTGCCAATAGGAAAGCTTGAGATGAAGAAGGGATGTGCGCAAGTTCTAGAATTTATATTCCAGGGTCTCATCTTACCACTTACTTTGAAAAACACACTAGGGTTTAAAAGGATAAAGTTGACTTAGATAATTTCAATGCCCTAACATCCATGATTTCATAGCTTAGAAAAGAAAGAGAAATGTTTGTCAATGTCTACCTAAACCAGAGGATTAGATAAGACAGAACCATTCACTGGAATTTTTTATTTTGAGGGAGAGTGAAAACATGAACATGGAAGAAAGAGGCTCTGTGAACTGACCACTCAGTTCTGAACGTGTGGTAGCCAAAGACGGACCTGCACCTGCCCTCCCCCCCTTCCCCCGCACCCCCGGTGCATCTCTCATCCTGTTATTCTACATGGCTTTTCTATCATGGGCATCTTGCCCTCGAGCTGTCCTGTACTGCCAACACCTCCCCTCCATAAGGCTGAATGGTAGCTCCCAATGATATATCTACTTCCCTACCCCCAGAAAGTGTGACTATGACTGTATGTAGGAAAGGGTCTTCACAAATGTAATTAAGTTAAAGAACTCAAGATGAGATCATCTTGAATTAGCTGTTGGGCCCTAAATTGAATGATAAGTGTCCTTATAAGAAAAGAGGCACAGGGAGAAGGGAAGAAGGCCACATGAAGATAGAGGCAGAGGTTATGAAGCCACAAACCAAGTAATCCTTGAAGCAGCAGGAGCTGGAAAAAGCAAGGAAGGATTCTTCCCTAGAGCTTTTGTAGATAGAACACCTTGATTTTGGACTTCCAGGCCTCCATAACTGTGAGAGAAGAAATTTCTGTGGTCGTAAGCCTCCCAGTATGTGGTAATTTGTTACAACACCCCTAGGTAACTCATGTACCCATTGTGAAATCATTCAGAGCAGAGATTGTATTCTAAATCATTTTCCACTTTACCCCATCAAAGCTCAACTAGCTGGATGATATTCCTTAAAGACCCAGCTATGCCATCAGATAAACCAAGGTTTATTTGCATGTCTTGATAATTGTGGATAACATTTGCATTTCTCTATAGACCTCCCTTCCTGAAGGAAAATAATATAATATTGTTATAATTCTTTGTATTTCAAAAGCATATTTAGGAACATTGTCTTAATCCTTCAACTAGTCCCAGCAAGATACCTGAGGAAATAATCACTCTCATTCTGCCGGTGAAGAAACTGAGCAATGCTAGAAAAAGTGATTAAACCAGGACACTCCAACATATATGGCACAAATGAGACTGGGACCTAAGTGTCTGTTCAGACTTCTGTAACAAAATACCATAGACTAGACTGTTTATAAACTACAGACACCCCCACCCTCGGTTTTGGAAGCTGGGATATCTGAGATTAAGGCACCAGCAGTTTGGTTTCTGGTGAGGGCTCACTTCCTCATAGATAGCTGTCTCCATGCCCTAACATCCTGAGGCAGCGGAGGCCAGAGATCTTTCTCAGGTTCCTTTAATATGAGCGCCACTCCCATTTATGAAGGATCCATCCTCTTGGCTTGACAATCATCTCCCCAAAGCCACATCCTAATATTATCCCCTGGGGAGTTAGGATTTGGGGGCTTAGGGGAGGGACAAATATTCAAACCACAGCACCAAATCTTTGCCTCAAAGAATATGAATCTTCTCATTGTCACAGAACCAATGGGGAGATATCATTAACACAACTGTACAACAGTTCCTAAGTCACAACAGAAAGGTAACTGTGTACTCTAGTCACTGGCACAGCTAGTAATGCCTAAATAACAATTCCCTTCCTAGAGTTTATGGGTAACTCCCATCTCAGGTAGAGAGAAATTACTAACAATGAGCTACAGGGTCTGCTGTCACCTCCCCCGCACCCTCTGCTCTCTCTCCTCAGCCCCAGCAACCCTCCCCCACCTGGTGCTGAGCTACCTCCCTCGGTGCTCACCTGCCCTCTGCTTGCAGTGTTTGTCCTGCTACCCTCGCAGCTGGCTCCCCATCTTCTTGGCTTTTACTCACTTATGGCATCATCTTCCCAGTGAGGCCCAACCCAACCTCCTCTAATTAAAATTGGCTCCTGGCTCCACCCCTTATTCTGTTTTGCTTTCCTGTTTTATTTTTTTCTATAACATTTTGCTCTTCTACTAATCCCTGAAGGAGGAGCAAGACACAAAAAGGTAAAATTTAGAATGATAGGAAAGGGGAATTTTATCCCAGAAAACATCATGAACAAAGGAACAGGGGACTAAAAGCTCAGGGTTGTCCGGGAGCCAATATAGAAGGGTAGCTCTGCCCTTTCAGGGTCATGTCCCAGGACATGTTCTCTCCCAGGAGATGTGCTTCCTATACACGAAGGGTCAGTTTCTGGAAGTCTCTGGACCCCACCCTAGTTGTCTACAAACCATAACATCAATGATATCTTGGAAATACCATAATAACCTCTCTAGATGCAAAGTAATAATGATTTAAGAAGTCTTAATTGTTTTCTCACATAAAGGGAAGAAGAAAATGTACCAGCAGATTAGACAATGACAGTTTAATGCTCATCTCTTTTCTGAGATCTTCTGATACTACCTACAAATAGGAACTTGGCCTCTTGGAATTCATGATGTGACTCGGAAACTCTCACACGCCCCCAGGACAGCTCAGCACAACTGGGGCGCCAGCATACCTGATACCTGTTAGGACTCAGCTTGCCCAGAAAAAGAAAAATGGGGAAAAATATTCATTAAGGCATAGAGCATGGATACTGCAAAATCAAGACTCAGCATAGGTAGATTTCTTTAGCACATGCTACTATAGTATACATTATCCACCAAGAGTTCCTTTGAACATAGGTAGATAGAACCAAGACATATTATGATTACTAGAATAATAGGAACTTTTTGTTTAATTAAATAATTGTTATAATTATTTAGGATAAAGCTTGGAATGCAGAAGGTGCTCGGGAAGTCATACTGGATAATTTCACAACTAACGAATTCCTGGAAACAAGCACTCCCTCTTTCCCTGCATCTTCCAGCTGGGAAAGAAATGGCTGACTGCATCAAGGCATCAGCTAGAGAGTGACAGGTCAGGTGCACTGTGTGCTCCAGGACTCAAGTTGGGGAATAAATACATCCGGGAGGCAAGGCACTGATGAAGTTTGACACTTGTAGGAATGAATGTCCTGAAGGACATATGAATTTTACAAAAAAAGGATGCTCGAAGGGGACTAGTGTGGGCTTCCTATCTAGAGGCAGTTGTTTTGTTTGATCATCCCGCTAATCCTACAGGTTAGCCAGTTATGTGTGAGGAAACTGGACCTTAGTACCTGAAAGGACGTTGTCCTGGAATCAAATTCAGACCCACCTGATTCCAGAACCCACGTAACCAGCCACATGGCAGGATGAAACTATGAGCAAGAGCAAGTCCCGGCATTTAATGGCTTATTATGGTAAATGTGGAAGTTAAGACAAAAGAGTGAATGTGCCATGGAAGGGTCTGATTACGTGTGTGTGCATGTGTATGTATGTGTGTGTGTGTGTATTGCGTTTGTGCATGTGTATGTATGTGTGTGTATGTGTGTATGTATGTATGTGTGTGTATGTGTGTGTATGTGTGTATGTGTGTTTGTGCATGTATATGTATGTGTGTATATGTATGTGTATATGTGTGTGTATGCATGTGTGTGTATGTGTGTGTGTATGCGTGTGTATATGTGTGTATGTATGTGTATATGTGTGTGTATGCATGTGTGTATATGTGTGTGTGCATGTGTATATGTGTGTGTGTGTGTGTGTGTATGTGCGTGTATGTGTATGCATTTTGAGACAGAATCTCACTTTGTCACCCTTGGTAGAGTGCCATGGCATCACAGTAACCTCAAACTCTTGGGCTCAGGCGACACCCTTGCCTCTGCCTTCCTAGTAGCTGGGACTACAGACACACACCATAACATCCGGTTACTTTTTCTATAGATGGGGTATCATTTTGCTCAGGCTGGTCTGAACTCCTGAGCTCAGGTGACCCCCCTCATCCTCAGCCTCCTAGAGTCTGATTACAAATGGAAGAAGTAACCGCACCCAGGTTCAAAGGAGAAAGTCACATGGAACTGGGGATCAGAACAGGATTTATTGCTAGAGAAACTTGGGACTTTTACCTTACTGGGTGGAGACAAGGTCAGAGGATGGACTCAGATGGAGAATGGCCCTCCAGGACCTGTGCTCTCCCCGCTCCACGTGGGGGCTCTGACCGTGAGTTAACTCACTCTCAGCCGCTGGGTCTCACAGGGGCTAGAGAGGAGAGGTCATGACTGTGCAGTGTTTCCATCAGTGGTGTTACTCTTGTGATTCCTCCAGGCGGTGGGAGGAGTTACATTTACAGAGAAGAAAATATGTGCCCCAGTTAAGGGCATGTACATAAATAGACATAGAATTTAAAATATTAAAATAGTTAAACAAGAAAGTTTGCCACTACAAATGCACATATGTGAATGTGGGAACAGGAACTCAGACACGTCACAAAACCAAAGACATTTCACCCGTGTCTTGGGGACGGGTGGGGCTGGAGACCACTTCATTTTGACGAGTCTGCTTTGCTAACTGCCTTCTTGTTTCATATTTGGAGACCCTCCAGGACACAAAAAAAGAAGTACCTTCTTCTGTCTCGAAATTCTTTAGTCAGGCGCTAACCAACTCCCTTGAAATGTAGGGTCTGGTCAAGGAGGCTGATCCCACAAATGTGGCATATTTCTCACGACCACAGGACTTAAAAAAAAAAAAAAGCACTCCAAAACAAGCGGCAACCCAAAAAAACAACATATTGCCATCCTGCAAAAAAATCTAAGTGTGCTGAAAAAACAACAACATATGGCTGGGTGGGGTGTGACCAAAAGGAATATAGTTATCACGTTTTGAACATTCCTTTTACAGACTTGAGTGAAAAGAAATTTTCTAGGACAGAACATGGAGTAGTCCCAAAGCCTGTCTTTTTTAAAAGCACAATTGGGGACAGGAAAAGCAAAGAAGGGTTTGTTCCAGGTGAGTTACAGCTGAGAACCAGGAATGGAATCTCACCCTTGACCCAAGAATATGCTGAAAAGCACCGAGGCAGACAAAAGCAGAAGAGACAGGGCTGTGCTTGCTGCTTTGTAACCCGGGCGCTGTTGAGATTAAAACACAGAGAGGAATGGAATGTACTTGAACATGCTCATTATCAACACCAAAGCCACAATATACACTGATAATAGCTCTAGGGTGCCATCATTATGTACCTAGAATCTGGGTTTCGTTTGAACAAAACAGAATCAGCTTCAAGTGCAGCACTCTGTTGGGGATCTTGGTTATATAACTGTTTCATAACTCAAGGTGAAGTCACACGGCCGGGCTAGGAGAGGACTGGGAAATGAGTTTTCAGTTTTCAAACTTTAGGACTTTTGCTATTTTTTAAAACCTGGCCTGTTTACCCACGAGTTAGCTGCACCTGAGCCTCTCTGTAAATTGGTAACTAGGAGGGCTGTTTATTTTTTCAGCAGGAAATGATGGCATTTTTCTTCTATGTCAGTCCCAGAGACACAAAGATGCACAAGGAAGCTTCCTACCCCCTGTGACCTCCCAGTCTGGTAGGCAAAGAGTTCTGTGAACCATAGGGCTTCAAAGCCTCTACCCAATTGATGCCTGGATGACACAGAGATATTTTGAGATGAAGACATTTGAGATTCAACAAAAGCAGAAAGAGGCTTCCTGTAAACTCCTTTTACCTGCTATAAGCAAAGTGAACCAAAAGAGCTAAAACTGACTTGTCACAGGAGAGGACACCTAAGAGACACGTTTACAAGGCTGCCTTCTCTCCCATCTATTATCCTAAGGGCCAACTTATTTTTCCAAAGGCCATTATTTTTTGACTTTTTGTAAGGGCCATTTCTCCACCCCTCCCCTTTCCCCTTCGAAATTGGTGACCTCAGCTTCTAACCAGCCTTTGAGTTACGAAATACTCCTAAGTGTGTGAGTGATGTACATGTTAATAAACCTCTGTGTGTCTTCTTCTAAATCCATCTCTTGTCAGTCTAATTTGCAGGGCCCAGCCAATGAACTTAGTTTGATCCAGAGGGCTGAGAGTCTTTCCTGAAAGCGTCCCCACCTTCTCAGTCATTCTAACCTACCTTCTGTCTGGCACCATCTTTCTGTGAACATAGGGATTCCCTAAGAGGAACTTCTAGAATTTCCTAAGCTGCTAGAATGTCAGGAAAAAGCTCTCTGCTCCAGATTTACCCCACACATCCTGATTCTTTCAACCTTGCAGATTCAGCACCAAGGTCAGGGAATGCTCATACTGTCCCAGCAGAGCCTCCCCCCTCCTCCCTCTGGTGTGTGTGTCTCCCTGGAGAGGTGTTCACATTCCTGTTGGACAGGGACTGCTCCTCTGCTGTGTCTTGTGCAAGTGGCTTTCACCCTCCATTCCCATAAGGTGACATGTTGGAATGACTACCAAACACTACACAAACAAACAAAAACACTAAATTACAAAAGCAGTGAAATAGATCAGGAAATATTTAAAATATAATATTTCTGCAACAGTGCTATGCTAGGTCAGTGTCTACCAATTATGAAAATAAGGTTTTTCCAGCCTTGATTTCTGCCCCAAAGTGGCATTTGGAGATAGATGGAACTGAAACCATTTACTATTATTACTACAAGTATACATTCTCCTTTTTAAGATAATTAAAAAGCACACTGTCATCTCCGGAAGCCCAGTGCTTTCATCTGCATAAGACCTCTGAGAGCTTGAATATTGTGACTTGTGGTACTTAATATGGAAATATTAAAAAAGCACAGTGCTTCAGAAAAAAATTTATTCCAGTTATATTAAATTATAATAACTGTGTCGAGCTGCATTTTCCAAGGATATCTCCTGGCATATGTGCTGTTCTTCAGTGTGACCTTGCCATTCCCCATAAAGATGTGAAGTCACATTCTCTCCTCTGGATCTGCAACTGCTTCAACCAATACAGCGAAGTGGAAGGGGCACTGGGTGACTTCCCAGGAAAGTCATAAGAGGTCATGCGTCTTCTTCCTTGTCTGTGGTATCACACATGTTTCCTGAGTTCCATGTAGAACGTACAATTCAATCATCCTGAGGCTGACAGGCCATAAGGAAGTCAAGTTATCTGGTGAGGCTGGTACGGGTGCTCCGGCCAGCAGTCCTTTGTTCAAGTCGTCTCAGCCCAGGAACCAGACACTGACTGAACAAGCCTTCGGGTGACTCTAGCTCCCCAGTCTTTGGGTCTTTTCTGCTGATGCCCAAACTATTCCTCCTCTTTCTTATCCTAATTCCTCATCCACAGAACCTGTGAGCATAAAAAGAGGTTGTCTTAAGTAACTAATTGCTTAACATTAAACAGTGCTATGCAGTTTTATTAACTGAAAGTTTGTAAGTTTGCTTATTTATAAAAGTGTCCCAGTTAAGCTCTTAAGGACCTAGGCTTCCTTTATTGCATCCAATAGTTAGAAGTGAGAATAAATCACTGAATTATGTTCTAGCTTTTGAGAAATAAAGGAAACACCTTGTGCTTTCTGTACATTGCATAAACTACAACTTAGTGCATGAATATTTTAATGAATTTTGGACAATTTGGTTTTTGGATAACCCAAATAAAATCTATAATCACTAAAACTGGATGATCCCAGGTGGGGGAGGGAAGACTATAAACAGGGTGCATATTTTGATCTCAAAAAAAATCTGCAGAAATGTATAGAACTAAGTACATATTATAAAGCTTATAAGGAGAACACAGCATCATGCAGAACAAAATTTCACTCCATTAGTTTGGGGCTAGAGAGGGAAGAATAAACTGTATGAGGATTTGCTGATGTTTCTATTAAGTTCATGACCTTTACTCTGTAGGTGAGAGGGTGGGTAAACAAAAGGGCCTCTGACTGGGTAGAGCTTTCCCTCTGCCAAGAGTCTGGACACTTTATATTCTGAAACCACCAATTTGGATAGCAGGGAGGGGCTTCCTGAAGTCAAGTAGGCTCCGCTCCTGTGTTTCTTGCTATGTTCTGATGGGCATTTTTATAGATGTGAACTATGACAGGTCAAGAATATATACAGACTTGAGGTGAGGACATACTACTTGCCCTCTGATAAATCATGAACCCTACACAATTCCTGGAAAATCAATCCTGAGCTTAACAGAACTGTTCCAAAGATTCAGCCCAGGTCAATGCTTGATTAATCTCTGCTATGCGAGAGGCAATGGCCACAGCCCTGAGTGCCTGATGAGAAATAAGAAATTCTCTAGGCAGTGAAAATGGATAATTACACTAGAAAGTGATTCCTGTGCATATCTTTATGATAACATTTATTATATTGTGTTGAAATTGTCTACATATGTGTCTGTCTCCTTAACTAGGGAAAACAGTCTGTCTAACTCATCTTTCTATCTACAGCATCTAGCATAGATTTTGGCTCAGAGAAGGCATTAAATAGATGCCCTATGAAAATAATTATACCAGAAGTAAAATAGTAGAAATAGAAGCATCTAAATGGCATAGAAATTCTGCAAGTCAAAACCTGGCTGTTGTGCTGTGCTCCTTCTCCCTTACAACGCTCCACCTGTCCACTAAGCCCTGACGTTTCTCTCTCTTAGTTATGTCTACAGTCAGTGCCTTTCTCTTCTCTCCATGCTGCCGTGTTGACTAACATCCTGATCTTCTTTTCCCTGGGAAATTGTCAGTCTCCTACCTCACCTGATCTCCTGCCTTCTAGATTTTACACCATCGTGTGAGTGATGTTTCTAAACGGCAAATCTGTTTATGTTACTTCACTGCTTAACAATTTCCAGGATCTCTCCTTTGCCTACAGGATCAAGATGAAACCTTCTGAAATAGCCTTCAAGATGCTCCATGATCTGACACGATTTGCAGCTTTAGGTTCATTACCCACACATATCCAAATTCTGCCTTACTCTTGATCAAAATGATCCCTTTCACCTTCACCAATGCTGTTGTAAGTCTGCACATCTTTGCACACCCTGCTGATCTGCCTACAAATCCACAGCCCCATATTCAATGTCTGCCAAAGCTCTATGTCCCCTCAGGGCCCGCCCAAGTGGAGCTGGTCACTGTCTTCTTCATACAGTCACTGCACATTATGCTCCTCTATCACAGCAAGAGTTTGCCTTCAAGAGTAAGACTGTGGCCCCTGGTCTGGGGCTGCCTGGAGTCATACTCCACCTCTAACACCTACCAGCTGGGTGATCTTGGCCAAATGCTTAATGTCTTGGTGCTTTAGTTTCTTCACCTATGAAACAAATCTCCTGGGTCTTGGGAAGCTGCCTTTTCTAGGCAGGCTCAATGGCTTATATAGGGTGTAACTAGACATCTGGAGGTGTGGGGGAAAGTGAGAGCTGAGGCTTTGTCTCTCCTTCATTCCCTGGGAGGTTTCCTTTCTCAAGGTCACACGGCTCCACAGGCCCTGCAGAAAGCTTCTTACACTGCGGTTCTCTCTGGGTTCCATTTCCTCTCTCTGCATTACCCAGGCTCCCCCTCTTGGTCTCTTTCTTCTTGCCCACACCTTTGTAATTAGTACCTTTATTAGACTATCTTCAACTTTTGCCATTGAGTGGGCTGCTTGTTTCTTACCAGGACCCTGGCCAATACCTCCCCATTGTGGGCTGTGGATCTTTCTTTAAAGGCTGGGACTCTGACATCAGCACAGTACCTGATTCAACATAGTAGAAGTTAAATTCTCATTTCTGGAATGAGCAAATGAGTGATTAACACGTTAGAGGGAGAGGAGAGATTCAAGAAAGCTTCAAGGAATAGGTGATTATTGCGCAAGTTTTGAAGAATGTTATGGGTGAGCATTCCTTTCAAAGAAAATAGCATGTGCAAATGTACAAGGCATGATAGTGTTTGGGGAGCTACAAGTAGGAATTATTACTGGGCCATGAAGCACGTTGGGCTCCTGTATAGCTTTCTTTGGCATAAATGACTCTGCTGCTATTACAAAGTTTGAAACCTCCATCTCAGCCACCTGCTCACTTTATAGATAGGAAAAACTGATATCTGGAAAAAGATGTTGTCCAACTTCACTGCAAGCCCTGTGGAGCAGAGTGTTCATTTATCACAGGGAAGTTCAGGTCTCTTAATTCCATCTGCTACCTTGAATATACTAAGCCCTGAAAAACCAAAGAATTTGAGACCCACAGCATGAAACACTACAGGCCTTTAGGCGAGCACATTAATGGGCTAAGCTCATTGCTTTGTCAGAGGCATTGCTTGCCAAATGGAGTTGGCTTTGTAGGCAAGGCTCTGGGGCACAACCCTTGGGAGGCTAAGGACATTGCATTGCAACAAACAGACACAATTAGGACAATACCCATTCTCTATGGTTCTCTTTGCCCGAGAGTTGGCCTTGGAGACCACATTTCCAAGGGTGAGCCAGACAGCAGACACATGACATGCAATCACATTGGCCCACTCCTGTAGGTTTATGTCATTGCTGAAATAGAGCCACAGAGCTCAAGAGTATGCTGTGCAGATGGCAAGAGAGAGATCCTTTTAAGAAATTGTACACTGACACTGGCTTTTTGCAACTACTTATCTCCATGTGCTTGCTAGCAGTAACTTTAAGAACAAGGAAACAAACTCTATGTCACTGGCAATGGGGTAGCATGGCCATGTCTTAGATTTTAGTATATAGTGTGCGGCTATAGTGGGTACTGGACTAAAAGTCTTGTTGAATAAAGTTGGTGAATAAGTAATTGACTATGTATCATGCACCTCTTCTTTGAGCTATTTGGATAGTCAACTAAGTTTCATTGTTTTCATCACCATTGCTATTTAAATAAAATTACTTCCAGTTGCCAAGAAGGTATGCTTAGAAGTTTTTAAGGCTGAAATTCAGTGAGAAGTTTGCTATGTTAATCATGTTCAGATATTGGCTTTAGCATTCTGTAGACAGTATGCTAAACCTATAATTTTTATTAGCAGTAATACAAGCCCCAATCGCTTATCCAAACCTTATGGGACCAGACTTATTTCAGCATCTAGAAGTTGAGGATTGTTACAAGATTAGGTACACGTCACACAGAATTGCATAGTATCCTCAGTGGGGTCTTAGCTACATATCATCATCCAAAATACTCCTATTTCTGTTGGAAAACATACATATTCACATTAAGTGCAATAAGGAAAGATTTTGAAACTCAGGTCAGATCAAGTCTTGACACCAAACAATGTTTGCTAAACACTGACAAAAGCTTTTATATTTTAGAGCTCCTGGATTTAAAATCGAAAACAAGGGATCATAGACCTGTAGTAATAATAATTGTATCATTCAATGCTTACTGTGTATTAGGCCTGTACTAAGCACTTTACTTATATTAACTTATTTAATCTTGAAATGGACTCCTTCTATTGATGGTGAAAGTACTCCTTGAGAGCCCAATATGCCTTTAGCCACATAGCTGGTCACATTTTAGCCACCCTTTCACCCTGCCTCCTGCTGTATGGACAGAGAATCAGAGAAGATGGTCAACACAGAGGTAGAGAAGATTGAAGGAGGTACTGAGCGAAGACACAAAGAATGAGAAAATTATTTTTATTTCTACTCCTAGTTCTAGACCTTTCTTGAGGTCTTTCCTCTTTGCTGGGTTTAATACATCCCTTGTTTATCAATAAACTCTTAACTTTTGCTTAATATAGATGAGGATATCTTCTATTACTTTAAACAAATTACTTTAGGACAACACTATGTGAAGCAGACTTTTTTATCCAGTTTTTGTAGGTAAAGACATTGAACCTCAGAAAAAGGCAACTAGAACAAGGCCAAATCAAAATAAAAAGCCTCTGCTGATTAACAGTCAAGCTGGTCCTCACACCACACTCATCTCTCTGATGAGATCTTCCTCTGATTCCACGTTGTGGTTTACTACATAGGAGCAAACATTTTCCAGTGATTGCTGAATGTTTAATTGTTTGAGGGTTTCATGGCATAGCATCTCAAGGTTACAAAGAATGCTTTAAATGTAGAACCAGTACTCATGAAAGAATAGCACTGGAAATATTAAAAATTTTCATTATACATTGAATTAAAAAATAAACCAAGGTGAAAAAGTTGTAATTCTCAGGGTTGGTATGTGTTGGACTGAGGTGGGAGGGTAAAGAGAACCACAGATAAGGGGCTTTTAAGTTAGTGCATACAAAATCCCCTGGGTTGGCCATTAGCTCAAGGACATTTCCATTACAAATGGTGACAATATTACTTATTGTTCCTGAGGTGACCATGGATCTTCCCTGGGTACTGTAGGTCTTACCTGCTCTTTCTTAGCATAGATGGTTCTCTTATTTATTTATACTGTCATACACAGTAGACTACCTAATTCACTACTTGAGAGCATGGCATTTAACATGTAAGCCACAAAGCATAAACCTCATTACAGTAGCAGAGGTGAACTGCAATGCTAAATATTATATTCTCATATGGGAAGAATCTGGTTTTGACTATCACTGAAGATGGGTAAAGGAGTTGGTGGTCACCCTTAGGATGGAAGCTTTTGCCAGACAGTATACCCATGTTTAGCAACCAACGCCTTCCCAAATACTTTGGTTTTAGTCTGTGAATATTATAATCTTGAGGGACGTTTGAAAGTAAGTGTAATTGTGGTACAATGTGGTGTAGAAAAGAAAAGTGTGTATTGTTAAAAGACCCCTGGTCTAGGTATGGTTCAGAATTCAGACCCATGTGACCGCAAATCAGCTATGTGGCCTAGAATGAGTTACTTAATTTCTCTGAGATGCTGTTTCCTCACTTGGAAAATGAACAGATTAGACTAGATGGTTTTTAAAAGTCTCTCCTGATTTCTGAGCTTGGAGATTTTAGACTGTTTGAAGCTCTTTAGTATAAACAATTTAGTAAGGCTAGCAAGAAAGGCACAGAGCCATAGACTAATCATTAAACTCTGGGGCTGGGGAAAGTCAGTGGACTTCTCCGAGGATCATTTTTCTCAGATGCAAACTTTTGAAATCACAATTGCAAGATCACAGAACTACTCCGTGGAGTTACTGGGATGACAAATGTTAATGTGCTGAAAATCTTAAGAGATTTTGCTGTTGATTTATTTTAAAATGATGCCTAAATTTTAGAACTGCCATCTAGTGGCCACTTTAAAAATTATGTGATTCTTTTATTTGGGGCTGCTTAAATCTGTAACAAACAAACATGTACGACAAACAGGTTTAAGAGTGTGTTTTTAATCAGTTCCCCACACCAGTAAATGTCAATTATGTTCTGAATTACTTTATTTATGTGTTTAAAGAAAAACACCTTATTGTAAGTATTAGACATTAGTTTTTTAACTAGTTAGCCTTCTTTAAGCAATGCTATCAGATTTCCTTTCAGGGAATTACTTTGCCCCTAATAGCTGTGCACTGGGAATGTGATCCAAGCTGGAATTTGGATCTTCAACAGGCTGAAAATGATGGAAGTGTCTGGCTATGACTGTCAAAATAGCTCCGGGTGCTTGGACATGCAATGTCACTTGTTAATTCTCATTTCTTAAGCCTGACTCTACAGTTTCCCCAGCAGGCTTAAAGGGCTCTGATATATCTCAAATAAAATCTCTATTTTATATGCGTGCAACAGATTTGATTTTGTTCTTTCCAAATGAAGTGCCCAAACTTTTATATTAAGAGCCAGAGTGTATAAGGCTGACCTGAGCCACCCTTAGGTGACAATATTTTCGCCTAAACAATGACGTTCAGAGCTGCCATTTACTGCTTTTACTATAGGACATGCACCAGGATTCATTATTCTTGGGTGCTATTTATTTAATCATCATAACCATCCCTTGGGCTATTACTTCGTATCCCATTTTACAGATATAAAAGGTAAAGTTGAAAGAAGTGAGGTAACATGCCCAAGGACACACAGTTAATAAAAGACAGAGCCAGGTTAATGAGCTCCAGACATTGTAGGTGACTAGCATAAAGAAATGCAAGACCCATTTCCCTCTGTGATTTGTAATGGGGATCTTACATTTCTTTGGATGCAGCCTGAGAATGTCAGCAGCTATATCACACCGTGAGCTTAACTGAACTTGTTAACCCAAACTCTAAGGTATCTTTAACTTGAATGGTGGTAAAGCACTTTCCTGGCCCTCACATGGTCCTTCCATTTTAAAAAGGACACAGTGCTATGCAGAAGAGAGTAGGAGGAGGAGCATTCTGCCCTGTCTGAGACCTTTACCTTATCCTTGGAGTCATTCTGATTCATGCTGCCCACACCACATGTCATCCTCAGGAGAGACTGAGACCAACCCTAGCACTTTAACTAGAGCATAACCAGACTCCCTTTCTTCAGTTTCTCTTCAAGCATGCTAAAATGGGCAAAATCCTTAAGAAGGATGTTATTACCTACGACAGTAAAACAAAGACAAGAAAGTCTCAAATTGAAGTAAAAGACAACTAAGAATCAGAACTCTATAAAGTACAGTTTTTAGATACTTTGATTGCTAATTCCATGAAAATGGGTTCTGTTTTACACCCATCCTGTCTGAGGGCCTAGGAAGAAAAGCAGGCCTTTCCATTTGGAAGCCTTTTTCTTTTTTCTTTTCATAGGTGATCTTGGTCACAAGACCTATAAGAGAAAACAAATTTATTTATTCATTCATTTAACAAATATGAATCAAGCCATAATAAGTCTCTGAATAAATAAACACAGACCTTGAGTCCTTTTTAGAAACAGCCAGCCTGGAAGCCGCTCTTCTTCACAGCCATCCTGCTGCCTTCAGTCCTTGTGCCGGGCAGAGCTGCCCTCATGCCATCCTGCAGTGATACTTTGATCATGGCAGCATAAAAGCAGGGACACAGAGTTTTCTCCTTGGAAATCCAGTTGGTTACTACAAGCATTGAAACCTGACTCTAGGCTTTTTAGCACAGAAGTCACTAAGCCAACTGGGCCTTCCAATATTCATGACACAGCAGTGAGTGAAATGATCCCCTTGTGGCCTGAGAATAACTTCACCATGGCCTCTGCCCATACACATATTCCTGCCAGGGGAAGGGGTGACTATAGTCACCCCCAGATCTTCACCATCCCAGGGTCAGGAAATAATATTGTCACATTCATTTGGAGCCAGTGGCAGTAGTGAGTAGCATACCCACTCCTCTCTGCAGACAAAAACCCGTTAGCTAATGTCACTTAATTTTCCGTAGCAGGATTCACGTGTCAGTGATGAACTCAGGGAGTGGCCCAGGGAATTAGGGCCACTCCTCCAGGTGTCTGACATGGCACAGAGCCTGATAAGAAGAAGCATGCTGCACACACACACACACAGAGTACCTATTAATGAAGAAAAATGCTTTTGCTAGCTACTTAATCATATTTCCTTTACTCTCAAAGCCTTCCACACTTCAAACATCTTAACCAGCTCTTCCTGGCACATTCTACTCAGACCAGTACAGTTGCGCAGAGCCTCAGCTCTGATCAGATGGACATCAGTGCCATCCTTCCCTAATTGCATGACATTGAGCATATCACTTACCTTCCTTGAGGCCAGTTTTCTCATCATTAAATGGAAATATTAATAGCCCAACCCGTAAGGTCATTGGAGTATTTAAACAAGATCTTAGATGTATGATTGTACTTAGCACAGAACTAACGCCTAGTAAATGCTCAATCAATTATTACTGCTGCTCAACGAACCAACAAATGGACATGTGCCTGGCACATCTTAGGTGATTGATAAATGTTAAGGTAATATTTGCAAACTATGAAGCTCTACTCAAATAGAAGATGTGAATATTATTAAAATTTGCCTTAGAGATGGAGGACTCTGTCCACTCATGGTCTGGTAAGAGACAAGTCAGAAGGAAAATTAGGACACACAGCAGATGGCCTTCCCCAGCATATGACCTGTTCGGTCTTGAAAATCAGCCTAGTCCCTGCTCAACTACAACATCTTACATGCTTTCCCCTTGAACTGCTATACGCTATTTTTTGCCTATTCTCTCCTCGGTAAAAGTTCAGATTTTTCTGATCTTTCGTCCTTAAAACACAGAACACTCCAAGGAAAGCATTTAGAAGAAGAAAGCTCTACTCTGGGTTTTGGCCTTTCCCTTTCACTAGAGTTTTCCTGTTCCCATTGGCTACATTTCAATCTGGTCAATGGGAAATGGGAGTGGATTAGAACTCAAACCTAGATGTGGGCAAAGTGCCTTTTCTTTGTTTCCCTTTGGACCTCTGTAAGCTGAACTAATAAAGCAGAACCTGACTGTAATCCTGTGATTCGGGGGCCCATGACAAGGCAGTGGTGTATTTCAGAATGTCAAAAGTTCCTCTGAGTCTTCTTCCAGATCATTTTCATTTGTTATCTCGGGCACTTCTTGTTAGACACCATATATATTAGGTAATGAGCAGAGCTCTAAGTGGGCTAGGACTCATAAGGGGACGTTGCTAGGATGAGATAAGTAATTAGGTGGTGTTGGATTGTGGTCCTTGATTCTATCTGAATACAATTTAATGAACTCCTAAAATTATTTTCAAGGTTGCAAATAATTTCAGACAGATCAGCCCTCTATTTCAGCAGTTCTCAAAACATGGTTTGTGAATCTGTGAACAGTTCCTAAGACTCTGGGGTGCCTTGAGGCCAAAACAATTGTCATAATAATATCAAGATGTGATGGGACCTTTTCCACTAAGTTGACAGAAAAGTAGTAGAGGGTAAAATTGCATGAATCAAGGTAGTAGTATCTGACTGTGCTCTTTATCTGTAATTTTGTTCTTCAATACCACACACTGGTAGTAAAAAAAGAAAATAAAATGTCAGTTTCACTTAAAGACACCCTTAATGAATGTGTAAAAAACATTATTAATAGTATTACTAAATCTAGACCTTTGAGTACATAGAACACCATTTTTACTTGAAATAATGACTGATAAATTATGGTTATTCAGACTTGGACATTTGGCAGACAGTATCTTAAAAACTGAACAAAATGACCCTATTGCCTTAAGGAAAGCTCCTCATAGTATTCGTTGCCACTGGTAAAATTTGAACTTTCAAATGAAAATTAGAAATCTGCAGCTTTAACTACAACAACATAGCACAGCAGGGCGATAGGAAAGCAGATGTGAGAATCTGCCTTCTATTAACTTAGACATTAAAGACACTTCAACAATAAAGAACAATGCCAAAATTGTCACTAAATATAGCTACTTTTCATTAGAAGTGTTATTTATGCTAACATGTAATGTTTTTATGATAGATTTTTAATATACCACAGCTCCAATTTCTTTTACTGCAGATTGTGACACATAAAATTCACATAAACAAAAGCCCTTTCAGATCTAAAATAATTTTTAAGAGGATTTGGGGGTCCTGAGACCAAAGAGTTTGAGAGCTATTATTCCACTTTTCTATCAAAATCTAAAATATTAACAGCCATGAAATGCATTTAGCCCTTCTTTTAATATTCACAGAGTCCTTGCTATCTGCTAAGCACTTGTAGCCTAAGAGGCAAGAAGCTTATGTGTACTTAGAAAGTAAAAGGGCCAAGAAGTGTGTGCTGGTGTAGGGTGCCAGGAAAGGGCACATCGCACAGAAGGGGATGTTCAAACAGACTTCTTTGTGTGAGGGGGAATTCAATAAGCAGATGAGAAATAGCACCATCAAAGAGAATCTATAAAAAAAGAGATGTGGCGGGGGGCTGCCTGCATTATCAATTTCAGGTAACTGCAAGTAGGTATGTATAGTTGAAATAAAATGTACTTGTAGAGGAAATGGGGTAATACATTCATTCAGAAAAAAATGTATATGGCAGAAGCCTTTGGTGTCCCATGATGCATTCTATTGGTATAACTTCATTGTATAGATGACACATTTGTTTATTCATCCTTCCATTGATGCATTTGCATTATTTCCTTTGGCTATTCTGGCATTAATTTGCATGTGTAAGTTTTTGCATGGGCAAGTATTTTTAATTCTCTTGTATACATCTCTAGGAGTGGAAGTGTGGGTTATATGGTGACTCTATATTTAACCATGTGAGGAGCTTCCATACTGTTTTATGAAGTGATTGTCACCAGCGGTCTATGAGAATTCCAAACTTCTCCACATCTTTGTCAGCACTTGTATTGTCTAACTTTTGAGTTTAGCCCTCCCAGTGGGTGTAAGATGACCTTTCTTCATAATTACCATGAACTCCTAGAAAACGAGAACCAAAATGTATTCTGCTTTACATTCCCAATGGTTAACATTGTGCCTTGAGCATGGTTGGCCCTTTGTTTAGTAGTTCAGTGAGAACTGAACAGAGGACAGACGTTGAAGAGAAGAATGACGGCGATCCTGGTTCTATGGTCTGTGGGCTGTAGGCTTTAGTGATTGGCAGTGTCAGCAGGAAGGACTCATTCTCTTCTATTCTTCTTCTGCTCCCATTCCCTTCTATTCTGAGAAGGGTTAGAATCATATGCTCTAACAGTGCACAGAGACACCTTGCTAATCTGGCACAATTTAACATGAAAACACTCAGGTTGTTGCCTCTGTTCACTCATCTGACTATTTTAAAACTGGGTAACACTCTGTGACTCACTTGTCATACATTTTTTTTTTTTTGAGACAGAGTTTTATTATGTCACCCTTGGTAGAGTGCTGTGGCATCACAGTTCACAACAACCTCAAACTCTTGGGCTCAAACGATTCTTCTGCTTCAACCTCCCGCGTAGCTGGGACTATAGGTGCCACCACAATGCCTGGATATTTTTCTTTTAGCAGGCCGGGGGTTGGGTTTGAAGCCATCAGCCCTGGTGCACGTGGCCAGTGCCCTAACCACTGAGCTACAGGCACCCAACCCATTGTTCTGTTTTGATTTTGATAATTTATATAGTCATGAGATACAGTTATATTTATCTCCATTTTAGAGAGAGGAAAAAAAAAAGAAATTTGAACTGCAAGACCTCAGTCCTAAAAAGTAGAACTAAAATTTCACCTGAAGTCTCCTGATCTTGAGTAGCGATGTTTCTTTCTAATTTAAGGATGTCTCAAGATGAGTTCTACAGAGGAATTTTTTTTCTAACTCTAAATGTAAACTTGGGGCCCTATAATAGGGTATTGGCTATAAAGTATTGCTAAACAGCTAAGGAAACTCCTTCTTAGGTCATTTGTCATCCTTAAATGAAGTAGCATCTTTTCATACTCATAATTAGGTCTTTTGTAAAGAAGGAGTCTGTGTGTCAGTTGTCTGTGGCCTTTGCAGTAAGGTAAACTGACACAAGAGGTGTCTTGAGGATTTTCTCAGTTGCAGGTCTGATATTTTTAAGGGACATGCACATTTTGAAGACCTTCCAGAAAGGAGCCATCGGAATTGCAAGGCATGTGTACATGTGGGCGAGGAATAGATGAGGGTGCTGATAATTGCTACTCTTGGGGAAGAAAGAAAGAACATAACTGTTGTGATATAATAAGACATCTTCTAAAGGAGAATGTTCTGTGATTTGCTAACTAGGACAAGGGTGAACAAGTGAGAAACGACAGGGAGGTAGGATTTAATTAATTATAATAAAAACACTTGATAATAAATAAAATATCCCCAAATGGAATGGCTGGCCTCTGTCCTGAAGCCTTATCCAGGGACGTATTTGAGTAAGCCACACATCCACACATCCTCGTCCCCTGTGGGGGATGCTATCTCGTGGCTTCTGCCTTCAAGGGAATACGGTTTCATTATTCAGAGATCTCTCCAGATAGCAGATTCTCTGACTGTTAGTACAAGATGCATTTGGATAATATGAACTGGGTTTATATTCTGGTTTTCAGTATAGTATTTCTTTTCCAATTTCTCTATATCCTTCCCCCCCACCGCCTTTAATCCACCTATTAAGTTTTCATATGTCTAACCACTTAGACTTAGTGAATTTCCTTTAACTCCCCCTTCATCCCCTTTTTCTCTTTTTCTAGACCTGAGTGGTCAGTGTACTTGGTCAGTCCTCTTCTGCAGCATGTGGTTTCTCCTTATTTCATTCCTGGCTCACACCTGTAAGGATAGTCTTCCTACTGGTCACCCCTCACTTCTAGGTTCTATCCTTTGTTCTCCATCCTAGTTGCCAGATGGATACATGTGATTTCTCTATTAACTCTCCTAAAACCTTACTCTAATACTTTAAATTTCTTAGTCACAAATTTTAATTGAGTCTATTGACTACCCAATAAAAGTCCTAATATGTTCATTCTTCTAACAATTTAACTAGCCCAATATCCCATTGGTACCCTGTCCATGTTTCTGGTAACCTGGTTACTTATTTGTAGTTTCATGATGGGATGCATTTACCTCTCGTTTTTCTCCACTGAAATTATATTCATCCTTCAATGCCTACATTACATGGCAATGCTTTAAAACTGTAGTTCTCAACCCTTGGGACACACATGGTACCAGTCTGTGGCCTGTTAGGGGGCAGGCCGCACAGCAGCAGTGGAGTGGAGGGTAAATTAGTAAGGTTTCCTCTGTCACCGTCTCCCATCACGCCCAGATGGGAACATCTAGTTCCAGGAAAACAACCCCAGAGCTCCCATTGATTCTGCATTATGAAGAGTGCATAATATATATTATAATATATATTTTATATATTCATTATATATTTTATTATATATTACAATGTGACAATAAAAGAAATGAAGTACACCATACATGTAAGGCACTTGAATCATCTCAAAACCATCCCCCACCCTCGTCTGGGGAAAAAATTGTCAGCCATGAAACTGGGTCCTGGTGCCAAAAAAGTTTAGGACCATTACTTTAAAATATCCTTTCTTGACCACACAACTTGCAGGGATTTCTCTGGTCTCTAAAATCCTAGAATTCTTCTTTCTATTTCAACTACTTAGCTCCTTACTAGTAAATGCTGTTCTTTCACTAAAAAATCCCTTTTCTCTCATTGGTAGTTTCTTGAGAAGGAGAATTATGACTTGTCATCCTGAACTTGACAGGCTCTGTCAAATATAGTAGTTGTTTGTTAGATATTTAAGGAGATAATCACTGTCCAAATAAGTGAACAACTACACTGATGATTTTTCACTATTAGTACCCTTTATGAGAGGAGCCCTGTGAGAGGGGGAATATCATGCAGTGGGGGCTTCTCACTCTCCTTGGATGGCTCTGGCCTTGACTCAACTGGCTATTTGAAAAATCCATTGCCCCTAAAAGGAATAGGATAGAAATGTGGCACAATGCAGAACAAACTCACTACTACACCCAGGGAAACAGTTCCAAGCATTTGTTTTACTGAAGACTTGTCAGGAGTATAAGCCTTTCATTTTATATATTTATTTATTTTTGAGATAGATTTTTACTATGTTTCCCTCAGTAGAGTGTGTCACAGGTCACAGCAACCTCAAACTCTTGAGCTTAAATGATTCTCTTGCCTCAGCCTCCCAAGTAGCTGGGAGTATAGGTGCCTGCCACAACACCTGGCTATTTTTTGGTGTATTGGTCATTGTTGTTTAGTAGGCCTGGGCTGGGTTTGAACCCACCAGTCCTGGTGTATGTGGCCGGCACCCTAAGCACTGAGCTATAGGGACTGAGCCAATCCTCTCATTTTAGAAGAAGCTCATCAAAGCTTGACAAGGGTCTTTACTGAGTTATGTTAATATATGTTCAAAGAACCCTCCTAACAATAATAACAACATCAAAAAGCAACCAGGTCTCTTAAAACCAAGGAAATTGAGAACCTTGAGTTCCCTTCTAGTAGGCGAGAGGTGAGTCAGCATCTTAAACTGAGGGCCCTCTGTGGAAGGTGAGCTCTCTAACGGAGAGGGACATTTCAGACTGTCGCATTTGTCTCCCCACAGAACCCAAGGATGTCTTCAGTAGTAGCCCTTTATATTTATTTCACCCTCATTCTTGGTGCTGACCAGACTCTGCTGATTTGGGACCAACACTAATAGGAAGCAGCAAATCTGGAGGGAGAAACTTCTGCTGATATTTATTTACGTAGATACTTGGGTTTTCACTCTAAGATCTAGGGGTGGGAAGAATGTCTTTAAAGAAGAAAAGTAATAGCTTTTCAAATTTGGAACTCTAACCATTCTAGTTCCTAATGATGATGGTGAAATAATTTTGACTTCCAGATAAGGTTTGTGTCTCCATCTCATTCTACTCTTCAGTTTAAAAATACATTAGTATTTCATTTAACGTAATAGTTCCAGAGAAGTGAGAACTCATAACAGTGTGGCGTTATTTCTAGGGTTGATCTTCAATATAAGAAGGATGATTTCCAAATTTTTGCTTACTAGTTTTATAAATCAGCATTTAATCTCATTGTGAACACTAAATATATTAGTAATGTTTTATATTTATTCCCTTTTATAATTTCCAAATTACAGTATAAATATTAAGAATCTCTGCTTTTCTTTGAGGGCATCATTATTAGCAATGTTAAAGAAAGTATTGTATCAAATTCTGAGTACATTTTCTGGACCCATCTTTGTCTATCAATTGGACTGGTCACTAGATGGCGCCAGCAGCTAAGCTGCTGAAAGAAAATTTCTTTTTGTTAAACTATGCACTGCTAATACCTGGCAATGGGTTGTCATTATCATGACTTGAAATTGTTTATTTAAAAAAAAGATATTTTTACTATCTGAATTTTTTTAATTTAAAGGCATATACTTTTAAACAAAATATTGCTCAGCTGAATATTCATGATCTCTAGGTAGTCTATATTGCTTTCAAGCAATTAAAAATGATTAACTAAATCTCTAGCTGTCAAAAGTTCAACATCACTAAAAGATTTATAGATACAAACTGTTGAAATAATTCAATCCAAAAAGCACACTTCTGTACTGTATTGGTTAGATAACTCAGTCTTCCCCTTTTGCCTAAATTGGTTCCTCCATCTTGGAGAGTATTTGCATTTTAACCTTCCTCCAGGTCCCTTGGTTGATGGTGGGAGAGGAACTGAAATGAGTTGACAAGCACATTTAGATGACAGCACAATGTGCATTCGCTGTGACCCTCCTACTTCCATGCTGTGCTTGCTCATCATGGACAAAAAGGATCTAATTCACATAATGAAACTAATGCGAGGGACTTGGGCTAGAATGATTACTTCCAGAAATCTATGTAAGGCCAAGCCTTTACATATTCATAAATGACTTTCCATTTCCCCTAGATTTCCTGTAATTGTCATCTAAGATATTGTCTCCTCTTATGGAAATATATCCATAGGTGAGGTCGATCACCTGCCCCATTCATACCCAGAGACTACATCTCAAAGTTATTTCCCAGTGGTTTCCACACTGACTCTAATTCAGTTAGTCAGATATCCTCTTAATGCCAGGTTCAACCCTTCCTCTTTGCCTCTGCTGGAGCTCTCCTCCCTACCTCATTGCCTTGTCTCTGCTCTCCACCAGTGCAAATAAAACCATTGGTCTCAGAGCCTTCTTATTGCCCCACTTCCCTCGATCTAGTACTGTCTTTTGTCTTGATTTCCATAGGGCTTAGATTTTACATTAGACTACACAATCCAGCACACTGGTGAAAAATTCATATATTTTATGAACATTTTCTATCTTTACAAGCTGTGCTGAGTGATGAGGACCAAAGAGCTAACAAAGAGGGATAGCTTCTAAGGGCTGAGGATCTTGTGGGGAGGTAGAGTCTAAAGGAGCAATTTACACCAAGGGTATGATGAGTTACTCAGTGCTGTTATGGCTAATCCAGCCTGGAAGATTATAAAATGCCTCTCTGGGGAAGGAAGGCCGAGCAGCAATTTGAAGAAAGAGTAGAAGGTAGTCAGATGACTGAGCATAGGCAAGAGAAATGGAGTTCCATGAAGAGGAAATAATACATGGAATGGCTCAGGGGAATACAGACCACCCAGCATATGAAGCAATTGAAAAAAAATTTATATGGTATAATAACCTCACTGGGGGGTCGATTTGGAACAAAAAGAATGGGGCAAATTTGAAGTTTACCCCAAGGACAGCAGGATGTTTGAGGCTGGCATGGTTGATGTCTTGAAGGACATCTTTGTCTGAAAGTACAAAGAATGGATTGTAGGTAAATCATCAATACGAAGACCCGTGTTAGGACACTGCAGTGGTCCATGCAGAATGTGATGATGGTCTGTGGGCAAACTGGAGATGCCAAGAGTGGAGGGTTTCTGCGTGACTGCAGAGAAAGAGAAGAAATAACGATGTGGGAACTGTTTGAAGACCGATGGGCAGGGATATAGGACTAAAAAATGACTCAAATTTTGTCTCGGGTGAATGAATCATGTTTTCATTTACTTAAATAAGGACATGGCAGTAGGTTGAGGGTGAATGATAATTGTTAATAGTTTAGTTTTGTTCTTGGTAATTTAAAAGTGCCTAGTAAACATCCCAGTGGAGATGACCTAGTGAACCAGTTGGACCTCTGAAGCTGAATTCCATAGAATCTGAGATGAAGGTACATATGTTGGGAATTGTCAACATATAAAATATGAATGCTGAGGGTTTTAGGATACCTATAAAATCCTCTGAAAATTTGCATGAAAATTGTCGTGTGCCTATGTGTGTTTCCTGCATTAAAAGGTAAGTCAAGGAGGCTCATTTGACAGAGGAGATTGAAAGGGGAGATGGGAAAGAACCCCACTCTCAATGGTGTCAGGTTGAGAGGTTAACAATAAGGTAAGCATTAACATTTTCCATTGGGCTTTGAACAATGAAGTTTATTTATTTATTTTTTTGTTTTGGTCAAAGATATTTCAGTGGAGACACGATAGCAGGTGATGAGAGTAACATTGAGCACAGACAACTCTCAACAAGTCCAGATGCAAAGGACAGCGAGGCCAGGACACAAAAGAAGAGATGGAGATAGACATGGTCTTTTAAAAGATGAGAAATATTTAATCAAATGCAAACACTGTTAGAAGAACCCAGGAGGGATGGATGGAGGGAGAGAGAGAGAGAGAGAGATGGGGAATAGAGAAAAGAGAAGAGATTATCCATCGAGGGAGGTCCTTGAGGAGCTGGTATCTGGAATACAGGAAGAAGATTGCTTTACCAGACAGCAAGGATCCCTCTTTTACTAAAAGAGAAAGAAAAATAAAAGGACAGGAATAAGTGAGGCTGTTTTGGCCACACAAGTTACTACAGCTGTCAATGAGGGAGGAGCCAGGCATTGAACCCAGAATATGCGGCTCCAGGCTTTGCACCTGTAACCACTATTATTTCAGAGTGTTGCCCATCAACTCAGCCAATTGCCTAGGCCTAACTTGAGAGCCACCACTGTCCCTATAAGGTAGGCTATTCCTCTACTCATTGTCCCCTGAGTTTTATGTTGAAATTTCATCTCAATTTTCAGACCAGCTTTTGTTCCATTTCACTGAAGGCAGCTGGCTATAATTCACTCACGCCTTCATTCATTCAACAAGTATTTATTGAGCGCCTGCTACGTTTTTACCCCAGGGATCCGATGATCATCCTGAACAGATAAAGCCCAGCACTCTTGTCATTTTGTACTAGAGACAGAGAAGCAGGCATCACTGTAGTAACCTCTCCCATAAACACAAAGGCACAGTGTGAGAGTTGCTATGAAAGCAGAGCCCAGGGGCTCTCAAAGTCTCTAGCAGGAAGACTGGATTTAGTCTGGGGTGGCAAAGGCATCCCAGAAAAAGTGATTTTAAGTTGACTCGTCACCAATAGGCTAATTGGTATTAACTGGTGAAAGGGAGGAGGGGAGAGGTCATCCTTGGCAGAGAGAACAGAACTGAGAAGAGGTCACAGTCCCGGGAGTAACAGAAAGTCACTGCTAGCACATGAGGAGGGGGTACGGCCTGAGGGGAGATGGAGCACTGGGAGCTGTTACAGAACTGGAGAGCAACACGCAGGGAGCAGGGGGCCTGCAGGAACAGAATCAGGCAGGCGTTTTAAAAGATCACCGTGTCTAAAGAGTGTGTACAAAGGGAGCCAGAGCCCAGCCAGGAAGTTCTAGCAGCTTCCAGGTTCAATGATGCTGGTGTGAACGAAGGAGCTGAAGGAGAGGACAGATTTGACAGACGTTTTAGAGTTTGCCGAGATATTTTGAACAATGTGGAGAGTTCTGAGGTAATGTTCAGCTTATAACATAATAGTTTCTAGCTCAAAGCTGGGGAGATTTATGTAAACCATTCCACTCTGATGACAGAAGGCATGCATAGCGGACACTGTGTCTAACCTGGTTTGCAGACACATTACAGAACTCTCCTGCATTGGAACAAGGCCAGACACCCAGAATTTCCTGTGTGGTATAGATTTGTATGATATAAAATAGAACAGAAATGACTACAGCAATAAATTTCCAGTTGATGGAGTCTTTATAGTCGAGGAAGAAAAAAACCTAGTAAAAAATCAAGTTTTAAGAATATAGACAATCGACCCAGATGTTTGTGCAATTTGTAGTCAAATTTACCTGCTGGGAGTTGATCAGTCTTGTGTAACTAGAATGGGCAAAAGACGAGTGTGGGTGTAAAAGGAAATGATTTAAGAGTAAAGAAGCCTGAATAAGGGATTTTGGACTCAGTTCTGTCCACTAGAACTTTCTGCAAAAATAAAAATGTTCATATTGAACAGTCCAGTGCCATCACCACTGGCCACATATAATGGTGGAGTAATTTGAAGGTGACTAGTGTGATTGGGAAACTAAATTTAAGTTTTTATTTTAATTCATTTAGATCTAAATTTAACAGCTATTTATGGCTGGTAATAGTGTACCAGAGAACAAGCACTAAAACCAGTACCAAGATAGAAAAGCACACAAGGCTCCAGGGGCAGAAAGTTCCATCAATAGTCCAGTTGATACCAGAACTTCTTTCTACATCATTTGTTATCTGACACATATAATTATGTTTAACTTCAAAAATTTGCCATGACTTCAAACTTCCATAACCCATCACCATACTTAATATATTATAATCGTTTGGTAAATGTTGAACAGAATGAATTCTAATAGATAAAATAATGCTGCAAAGCACTTGCCATTGTGATTGTCTCGTATTGAAAGTTTGGTAAAATATTAGCTAATATTGTTGTCATTATTTATAATGTCCAAGTAAGTTTGTAGTCCCTTTGGTGGAGCTGTGAGCTACAGACATGCTTTAAAAAAGGAATCTGAACTAGCCAGAGCCTTTCTATAGGTTTTCTGCTGTACTTCTGTCTCTATTTCCTTGAAAAACTTCAGGAAAATCCTCTTTACAGTTTCACGGAGAGAGATGTCTCAATGCATGATCTCTCTCTTTGTATAGTCTGATTTGAATTAAATGTTGCTGTGAGTGTATAGGTAGTATCCTAGGCAGACAACACTAAGTCCCACCCTCCATATCCAAGCTGTTCAGGATCACACCAGCTCCCCCAATATGGTCTTCAGCACCTGAGGGAGCATTCTGAGCAGCTCCCTCAGGGCAAGAGGTCTTGCCTGACACATCTTTTTCTTTTCTGCTCTTTCACTCTTGTTGATCTTTTTTCAAGTCATTAAATAAATTCCTAAACTCTTTCCATCGACTTCCTGTTATGGCGCTGGAAAGGATGCTGAGGGAGCAGATGTCGTCCTCCCCGGTGGGCTCTATACACCAGACAGGTCTCACCATAAACACTTGAAATGAGGTAAGTTGGCAAAGGACGGAGGAGAGACCATCATCTCTGAGCACCTGCCTCCTGTGCTGGGAGCAGCGAGGCTGCCACAGCTGCAGAGACCTGCTGCTGCGTTGGAGAAGAAACAGGGAAATAGAAAGAGAAGAGAGTTCCCTGGAGAAAGATGAGGGAGAGAAGCGCAATGGTCCCATTCCTTAGTTTAATTCAGAGCTTCCCAAGAGCAGCTGTGTTGACCTCTGTGCTGGGTAATGCTTTATTGCTGGGTGGTGATGGGGGTGTCCTGTACACCGTAGGATGTTCAGTAACACCTCTTGTCCTCTATTTGTTAAATTCCAGTAGTAGTCCCCTGGCCCTAATCATGACAGTCAAAAATGTTTCCAAAAATAAAAAAAAAGTTTCCAGACATTATCAGTTGTCTCCTGGTGGAGGTGTTGGGGAGGTAAAACAGCCCCCCAGTTAAGAACTACTGGTTTACTCAAGTGGCACTGGGCATGAGGCCAGCTTGTGGGCTACTTGTTGAGTGACACAAATAGAGTAGGGCAATGGTCTAAATGACACCGTTGTCTTTGGTCCTTAACTTAAAAGAAAAACAAAGTCCCAGGAAGATAGTACTAAGCAGCAAAGCACATCTCAGGGACAGCGTATACCATCAGGGATTCTCCTGCTCTGAAGTGTGAGGGGCACAGCCTGCTCCTGGAGCAAGGACAGAGTGGATGCTTGAAAGGCAAAAGCTCAGCAGATAGCTGCGCCCGGAGCCTGCTGCTGAGCCTCCCTACTACAGCCCCACACTTTCCATCTTAATTCTTCACAGTTTTGTAGAAGTGATTCTTCCAGTCTGTCCTTCTGGGAGCACTGGCTGCTGGCTGTCTTACACTCTCCAGACAGGGGCGTGTGACCAAACTTCTCCTTAGCGGTCACCACCAATTCAGATGATGGGTTCACTTCCATTTCAAATGTTTTTCCTATTAGGAAAAAATAAATCCCTAGGCAAATTTTTATTCTCTAGTGCTAACTACTACATAATATTATACCTCATAACTATAATGGGTGACCAACCCAAAGCTGGAGATACTTAACTCAAGAGAAAACATGCAAAGATCATATTCTTTAATTAAAGTATCTAATTACATGATTTATAAAGTATTGAGAAGGAGTCTTCCGCATTTTTAAAAGCAGATATATGTGTACCAAATATTTAATTTTTTTTTTTTTTGAGACAGAGCCTTAAGCTGTCACCCTGGGTAGAGTGCTATGGCATCACAGCTTACAGCAACCTCCAACTCCTGGGCTCAAGTGAGTCTCCTGCCTCCACCTCCCAAGTAGCTGGGACCCCAGGCACCTGCCACAATGCCTGGCTATTTTTTTTTTTTTGGTTGCAGCCATCATTGTTGTTTGGTGGGCCTGGGCTGGATTCGAACCTGCCACTTTAGGTGTATGTGGCTGGTGCCTTAGCCACTTGAGCCACAGGTGCCAAGCCACCAAATATTTAATTTTAGGTACAGAAGATTTTAACTTAAAAAAGCTTAGCAATAGATTAACAGAACGATTATTCCTTTATTTTCCTTTTCTCCTTTACTGATTCAGACCATCTTCCTTTATTAATTTTTATTAATTTTTTTGACACAGGGCAACATCCAGTTGCCCTGTGTTTGAATGCCCTCGTGTCAGAGCTCACAACAACCTCAAACTCTTGGGCTCAAGTGATTCTCTTGCCTCAGCCTCCTAAGTAGCTGGGACTATAAGCATTCACCACAACACTCAGCTATTTTTCTTGCTCAGGTCTCACTCTTGCTCAGGCTGGGTTTCTAATTCCTGAGCTCTGGCAATCCACCCTGCTCACACTCCCAGAGTTCTGGGGTTATAGGCATGAGCGTAATATTGCCCAAAGCCTTACAATCCTCCTTACAAAATGCTCAGCAAGGAAGGAGCAGTTACACAGAACTCATGGATGACCAACTGCTACTAGTCAAAGCTGGGGAAGATGGAGGCCATATTTTTTATCCTAGTCCTTATTTCTCTTTGAAAGGATTGCATACATTGAAATCAAACTTTCAATCCCAGGTCAACAGAAGTCTGAAAATAATAGCAAGAAAGAAAAGAGAAAGGATCCTTTTATGACTCCCACAGGGGTAATCTTGTGCCATTTTTTTTCCCTACAGGTCTTTAGACACAGGAGGGTAACCAGCTCTCTGGAATTAGGATGTGAGCCTTCCTGAGTGAAGGGAAACGGTTGGGCAATTTGGGCCCTTCTGCAGCCAATTTAGGAAATCCTCTCTTTTCCCAATGGTGGAGGTTACTGAAAGACAGTGAAGAACATGGAGAGGAATACTCAAGAGACAGTAAGCTCTGATCATGTTTTTGCTCTTAAGAGAAACATGAAAGAAATTTTTAAAAATAAATAAACAATAATAAAAAGGCTATCCTGAAAGTTTATATTAATTCTCATTTATAGACTAACAAGTGGGTGGGCTTGGGGCTGGGGAAAAATAAAGTGCTTGGTAATTGTCTGGCTCTCTTAACAAGCTGTCATTTGAAATGTTATAATTTAAAAAAAAAGAAAAGAAATAAATTTAAAAAGTTATAGTTTAACTTTAATCTAATTCCCTACTGACAAATCTTTTTCACTTTCTTCTCTAAACTTAGGACTCCCCAGAATGAACATTTTTCTGTGCTTGTTATTTTAGATTTTAACCTCAGATTTCCAAAGTCTCACTGGCCAAGCAAGCACAATGAAACTATTGCCGAAGAAAGATATAGTAACCCCGACAGTCCTCATTCCTTTAAATCTATCCCCTTGGGTTATGGGGACATCAGGAGTCTTCTCTGCTCCCCCTGAATAGCCATAGTGCTCTCTGCCTATTCCTTGTAGAATGGATGATTCTCTCCTTCATTGCTAATACATATTTCTTGATCACTGTATTGACTGCCTTGAGCTCTAGATTGCCATTCCTAGAGAATTTTTATTTTTATTTCCTTCACTCAAACTTTGTTAGAGATTCTCAATCTAGATTAAGGGCCATGACTTCAGTAGCCAAATCTAGCAAATAAAAATATAGGACTCTACCCCTCCATCTCCAGTTAAATTTGAATTTCAGATCAATGTTGAATATTTACTAGTAAAAATATGTTCCAAATATTGCATGGGGCATACTTCACTGAGAAATTATTTCTTGTTTATCAAAAGCTCAATTTTAACTGAGGGGTATGTAGGGAGTCCAGTATTTTTATTCATATACTATATTTTATCTGACAAATGTATCTGGCAAGATTTTAGCTGCACTCAAAATGGTCTTTGCTTTTGTCTTAAATGAATATCCCCACCCCACTTGCTTTTCTGGGGGAGTGGATGCCCAGCAGGTGCGGTGTTAGTGGGTTAAGGTGTAGTCTTCAGATTCTGATGGTTCACAGGATTTTGTCCCTGATAAATGGCCATCAGCCTCAGTACACCAGTAATCCTACAGGGAAGCAGAATCCTGAATCACCCATTTCTGCCACTTTTTCAGATACCTACATCCATGTTTTAATTCAATGAAACTAATTCACTCCATCTGAAATCATAGCTATATAAATTTTAAAGAGAGTAGTAGTGATATTTTATCTACAAGTAATAACATCAGAGGATTTAATTCATTATGTCAACATCCTTGTTAGGCATTCTTAACTAAGTCTTATCTTAATATATTCTTTTAAAATTCTCCCTTTGATCATAATAGTGGTTTAACAGCATAATGAATATGGAACTCCCCCAAATAGTACCCACTGAATGACTCTATGATTTGAAAGAAGTACAGGGAATCACCCTATTTTATGAAAATTTTCTATTGGCCAAATTAGTGACTGAAAGAAGGGGAATAACTTATTTTTATAAATATTTACCCATGTGATTAATTTATATACTTAATATTCTTCTATTGCATATGAGAAAGTATGAAATGTCTCATAGAGGAAAGTTTAAGGTCAGGATAACAGACTGAGAGCATGTGCCTTATTTTCCACTCTGTAAACATCTTTAGTAAAAAGTGAAGGGATTTGTGAAACAGACATAAACCCACAAAGATGAGGAAATCAGGACAGAAAGCAATAACAAAATTTTGGGAGCTGGAAAACAGACAGATTCAGCAGAGTCTGGAAAGTATAGTAGAGAAACACACACAAAAATCCTAATTTATATCAGAGAATTCTCAAAAGTCTTTGTGAAGATTAATTTTATGTGTCAATTAGTCTGAGTTAAGGGATGCCCAGATACTTGGGGAAAGATTATTTTTGTATCCACTTTCATCACTGTGGGTGGGCATCACACAGTCCACTGAGGGCCCAGGTAGAACAAAAAGGTGGAAGAAAGGAGAATTTGCTCTCTCTTCTGAAGCTGGGGTGCTCATCTTCTTCTGTCCTTGAGCATCTGATTGTCAGGCTGGCCTTCCTACTGTGCTCTTACACCAGCAGACCCCCAGCCCCAACCCTCAGGTATTCAGTCTCAGACTGAATTATTCCACCAGCTTCCCAGAGTCTCTGGCTTGCAGACAGCAGATCACAGGACTTCTCAGCTTCCATAATTGCATGACCCAATTCTCTTAATAAAATCCCTTTTAACATATCTGTATAGATACTATTGGTTCTGTTTCTCCATAAGATCCCTGACTAATACAATCTCTGAACTTGTCAGTTCCAGGTATCTAGAAATGATAAAAAGAGAAACTTAAATAAGATTGGTAAAAGAAAAGTTAGATTCCCAGACTACCATCCTTACTCCAAGTCACGGAGAAATTATGTCAGCATAAATTTGTTGGTTGATTCTGTGGAGAGAGTCAAGGGTCTGCAGAGGGAAGTCACTGCCCTTGAGACTGCAGGGCTCTGTCCCTTCCCCAAAATAAAGAAATTGACTCTCTGTATATCAAATGCAAATGCCGAAGACCCCCCAACCTCAACTCTCTGGCTCCACTCAGTTCCCAAAATACTAGCAGCATTTCATCTCTATAAAAGATTGAAAAACTCCTCTCTAGCGACCAGTACAAGAAAGCTGTCTAAAGTTCTAGCATCAGAAGGTTTCCAAGAGCCGCCCACACTAGCCACACTGCACTTAACCTCAGAATCAGTCAATCCAGGAGCTCAGACCTTCCAATCCAGTCACCTTTTTAATCCCCTACTGTGACAGCAGAACTGCAAGAGTGACCAGACGTTTCTGGAAAGAAAGAGAGCAAGACATACTTACTGAAGAAAAATAAAACAATATTTTCTAAAAATGGAAGAAACAAATTATTTTAGGGGAAAAATTAAAACTCTATCATGACAGAAATATAAATCTAACATATAGTGGCAAAAAGCAAATTAGCAGTTGCCTGGGACCAAGGCATGGTTGAAAAATTAACTGGAATTAAGAAAGTACAGGGGAACTTCTGGGAAATGATAGAAATGTCCTCTATGTTGATTACAGTGCTGGTGACACAAGGGTACCTTTGTGAAGAGTCATTTAACAGTACATTTAGAATGGGTGCACTTTATTGTATGTACATTTCATACTTCAATAAAGTTGATTCTTTAAATCCGTGCTGTCAATATCTAACATCCTAACAACATAAAAGAAGTTAAGAAACAAGAATAAAATGCTGTATGAGATGTAGAGGGGATTCAAAAAATAATGAATGCCTTGAAATTAAACAGTCAAAATGAAAAAGATAAAGCTGAAATCCCCCAGAAAGTAGAGCAAGAGATAATAAAATAGAAAACAAAAGGGAATAAAATAAAACAATTAAAGGACATTTCTAAAAATTCTAATATCCACATAACAGAAATTCCAAAAAAAAAAAAAAAAAAGGATATAGAAAATAGAAAGGAAAAAAAAATCCAAAAAATAATCCACCCCAAAACACTCTAGACCTGAAAGATGCAAGTTGACAGTTCGAGAGGCTCTCCCAAGTGCCCAACACAAAATTTGAAAAATTTGATTGAAAATTGACCTACATTAAAGACCCTTATTACGAACTTTCAGAATGATGGGCAGAAAGAAAGAAGATTCTGTAAGTTTCTAAACAGAGAAAAAATTGTCAAAGACAAAGGACCTAGAATAAAAATTACTTTGGATTTCTCAACAACACTGGAAACAAGCAGGCAATGGAATACTATATTCAAAATGTTGTAGGAACTTTGTTTCCAACCTAGATTCTATACCCCATCCAGGCAGCAGCGTGAAGGTAGACCACAGACATTTTCAAACATTCAAGATCTGATTAAAACCTCCCACCTAGGATATATGCCACTCAGTAGGAAAGAAACCAAGCAAAAGGAATACATAGGACACAGAAAACAGGATATCCAATACAGGACTTAGTGGAAAAGTAACTCCCAGGAGAAGAGAGGAGAGATCCCAGAACTCTAAGGGTAAATTGGACAAGGAGAACCAGGCAGGGTCCATGGAGAGCAGCCTGAGCACGACCGCCACAGGGTGCTCGGGACTCTCTTCTTAACTGAGGACAGATGCCTCGGGAGCCTGGCTTAGATTCGTGTGCACACTGGACTTCCTTAACAAGTTTCTACTCGTCCCTCCTCGCCTCGCTGCCCTATCTGCGGGGCACTCATATCGGCAAAGAAATTTGATCCGAACCTTTAAGACGTAGGCCCTGGTGGCCTGAGAAACAGAAAATACAGAACAGCGGATTCTCTCTGCCCAGACTCCTTCCTGACATCTAAACCCTGCCCTGCACACCGGAAGCTTTGCGTCCGCCTCACCAGGTTCCTACCGTGGCCGGCCCCGTCCTTTCTGGGATACACTGGTGAGCTCTCTCACTGACTTGCTCACAATGGCTTCTTGTCAACTGTCAGAGAACCAGAAAGCAGACTCACAAGCTCAGGACAGTGTCCTACTCCGCCCCTCCCAATCTTCTTCCTGATGGTGGCAATATTATCTTTGCCTTGCACAGCTAGGTTGGAATTTACTACTTACTATTTCAAACCTTAGTAGTTTATTGCGTAAGGATACATGTATAAATGATAGAATTGTAAGAAAAAATAGAACGATTAACACAAAGCTGGGATAGTGGCTACAGGGGAGAGGAGGGAGAAGAACCTGTCAAGGAGGCTTCCGGGATACCAGTGATGCTCTCCTACTTAACCGGGTGGGGAGACGCGGCCGTTTGTTTTATATACATACACACTGTCCTATGTACAATACATTTCATGATTAATGACATGTCCTTTGGCAAATTTGTTATGCTTTGAGAACTGAGATAAAAACACTAAACTCTGGTTCTCATCTTTTCAGATACCCTGTGGGCTACTACAGATGTTGAAGTCTTGACTAGCAAAATCTCTACAAATCAGGTTTCAGAAATTTTGTCCTCATATACATTGACTTGTGACATTTCAAAGTTGCTCGAGATTTACAAACGATCTGAAGTGATAAATATTCAACAATACTGTCACTTTATTCCCCCAAGGCTGTCAGGTATTTTATGACTGTAAATTAAACAACATAGTAATTTTATTTTAATAGATCAAGCTACTTTATGTTTCAGAGATAAAACCTCCATTTGTTATTTTCGATCATCTTTTTTTTTCTAGAAAATTTTTATTGGTTGGTTAGACCTAGAAACTATCTCAAACAGCTCAATCTCTTCACTTTCCTAGGCAGTTGGCATTGAAAGAGAAGAGACTTCAAGACCCCAAGGAAACCTCGATGAAACTGATAACTGGTGAAATAGTAGAAACACGAAAGACATTATTAAATGATTAGGTTGAATATGGAAAGGTTAATATAGTTTGTAGAACTGTGAGAAAATGGAGTTCCACATTCCTAATGAGATCAGGACTTATTGGTCTGGTTGCTGGATTCATTCAAGTTCTATATTTGTTAAGTTTAGAAAATATTTCTTATAGGATTTCAAGAATATCCCATGGCTAAAGACTACAAATATTTCAAAAATTTTTATTTTGGTTAAAATGCTTTACCAAACTATCCAAAGATATAAGCCTTTCATGAGAGAAAATGTCTAAAAACACACTGTCTCTTATTTCCCAATCTGGGGGTGGAGACCAAAGGACCACGTAATACAGGAACAATCTGTTCTAATGAGGGTGCTCATTGTGGACCTCTTGCTTTAAAAGTTGTTGTTATAAGATAGAAAGTAATAAAATTATTTGAAAGCTTATCTCAATTCCTTCATAGAATTTCTATAATTACAACTCATCTGAAAGGTGATAGGTGCTTAATGCTACATGAATGCTAAAATCTAACATGCCTTGGGTTTCTCCCAGAGTGTAAGCTCTTACTCAACGCTGACTTGTACTTAGGAAGCACAAGAGTTGAAGCATCCTCCTTGCACCCAAATTAGTAAAATGCTCCTTCCGTTAGCCTGGGAGCAAAGGCTTATTTTGCAAAGAGAATAAACACAAAACAAAAAGCAAAATCAAACTATAGAGTTAATGTTCTCAATACAATAGCTACTGGCATTAAGCAAACTAAAATTAGCTACAGCTAATTTTCAAGCAGGAGAGCTTTCATGCTTCTCTGAACAACTTAGTTTCATGCTTTTGTTTGTGAGCTGCTCCCATGTTTCAAGTTGTCATTATAGCAGAACTTCTAGAGTCTCAAACTGCATATATGTGACTGCAATTTCCTCACAACATTGTCAAAGCCATTTTCAGCACACATCCATAAAATTCACCTTCTGGCCAAAACTATTGGAATATAAGGGAAAATAGGTTTGGTGCAAATATTCATTTCATAGTCTTTTATTGAGGATTTTTCCTCTATGATATATGATGCCCATTATGTTTGCTTAAAAAATAGTATAGTGTCTCTTGCTGCTAGTTTTAATACTGATAACACTATTTGTAATAGTGTGTTTCCCTCTTAGAAATGTTCACTTAAGATATTCAGAAGGATATAAAATTTAGCACGATGAACACTAATACATTTGAGCTCAATAAAAGCCATAGTCCCGTATTTCTATGTGGGCAAGAGACTTGAACAGAAACTTCTCTGATGAAGACAGGCGCATGGACTACAAACACATGAAAAAATACTCATCACCCTTACTCATCAGAGAAATGCAAATCAAAACCATTTTGAGATATCATCTAACTCCAGTAAGATTAGCCCACATCACAAAATCCCAAAATGACAGATGTTGGCGTGGATGCCGTGAGGAGGGAACGCTTTTTCACTGCTGGTGGGAATGCAAGCTAATACAGCCTTTTAAAAAACAAGTTTGGAGAACACACAGGAACTAAAAGTAGACCTATCATTCAATTCTACAATTCCCCTACTAG
>CAUYQV010028235.1:0-20826 GCA_963574575.1 Galagoides demidoff | reverse complement strand
GGAATTCTTCATAAGCACTAAACCAACTTTAATTCAAATAGCTTAGAGATGGAAATAGTAATTTTTTCCAGATATTTTCTGTACATTTAAAATAATTGGTTTTTTTTTTAGTAATACAAAAGCAATATACATTTATTATGAGAAAATTATACAGTGAATAAGAAAATAATCCTAACACCCAATGTTAGCTAACCAGAAGGGAATTTTTTTTTTTTTTTTTTTTGAGACAGAGCCTTAAGCTGTCGCCCTAGGTGGAGTGCAGTGACATCACAGCTCAAAGCAACTTCCAAGTTCTGGACTTAAGCAATTCTCTTGCCTCAGCTCCCAAGCAGCTGGGACTATAGGCTCCTGCCACAACACCCGGCTATTTTTTGGTTGTAGTTGTTGTTGTTTGGCAGGCCCAGGCTGGATTCGAACCTGCCAGCTCTGGTGTATGTGGCTGGCGCCTTAGCCACTTGAGCCACAGGCACCAAGCCAGGGAATTTTTGCTGTGTAAACTTTTCTCCTATTCTCTGAAAATCCTACCTTAGAAACTTTTTAACTTCAGGTAATATTCTTTGCGCTATTGGGACATGATAGAAACTACTACTGTGGAGAGCTGGCAGCAGTATCTAGATTAACTCTCCAAAACCAACGAAAGCATTTCCCAGAAATCTCATTTCAGACCCTGCTTGAACACCCAGTGTTCAGGAGATATCCCTGCAGGGAATCTGACCTAAGAACCCCCCGCCTTCCTCTTGCTGCTTCTTCCCAGCCCCCTTTCTGTACTGTAGTAGAGAACAAGGTGGATGTGCCTGGGGCTCCTGGGGGTTGGGGTGCAGACTGGAATGACACATCCAGGGCAAAGCGTTAGCTTTGAATCCTTTCTCCCTGGCTCGGAAGTAACCACTGTCAACCTTATGGTATTTATCTTTTAACTCTTTATTCGGTGCATCTATTAAAAATAGGATTATTTAGTACTCTGAGCTTCCTTTCCCCACATACTAACGCTGTGTCAGCATTTCACTAAGTGTTTTTAATGGCTGCATAGTCCAGCTTTAAGCTCCTCTTCATACATTTCGGTTTTCTAATTTAATGCTAGCATACACATATCCGGAATGAACATTCCTGTGGCTAAATCTTTACACATATCTTGAATTATTGCTTTAAGGTGTTTCTAAGAAGAATTGCTGAACTATACTGTAGGGTGAATGTTTTTAAATATCAAACATTTTGGTACATAATATGTACACTATAGAAAAACTGGAAAATAGATGAGCAGAAAGAAGGAAGCGTCATCAACTGTGGTCAGCTTACCCAAAATATCCACTATTCATTTTTTGGTGTTAATCTTTCTGGCCTTTCACATGTGTAGTTTTTCGCTCGCAGTGAAACACTTCTGGTTCTGGTTCCTTTATCTGATGCCTTCATGCTCTGCATTTTAAGACCTGGCCAATCACATCCCCAGAGATAGATGCTGAGCATCAGCAACAGCTCTAGGTAACTTGGCAGTGGTGACATCTATCAGCTAAGGCGTTCTGAGTCTCCTCTGGCTATAGAAAGTCCAACTGGGGTCAGAGCACAGAAATCAGCCAGGAGGCTGGGCATGGGAGCTCGTGCCTAGAACCCTAACACCTAGACGCCAAGGTAGAGGATCACTGAGCCCAGGAATTCAAGACCAGCCTAAGCAACATGATGAGATCCCTATTTCTATAAAAAGAAAAAGCCCAGGCAAGGCAGTGAGATCCCAGTGTCACAATGACTATCAGTCACTGTGACCAATTGTGGCAGCCACCTACAGCCAAGTGATTTCAATCTTTAGTCACACATGGCAAACAGAACTTGAGTATGTATCTCCCCTCTCTCCTGAAACCTCACTAAAATGGTAGTAAAGAAATAACAAGGCTGAAGTCCGCCACACCAAAGAACAGGAGAGACACTGACAGCAGACAGGAGAGGTTCTGTTCAGCAGAAAGCAGATGGACAAGTGATACAGTGGTTTTGAGCACGGACGCTAAGTTGAAGTGCTAGATCCACAACTTGGTGACTGTGAGCAAGTTACTTAAATTTTCCATGTCACAACAATAAATTGGAGGAAATAATAGTACCTGCCCACAGAGTTGAGGAACAACAGGTACACTGCTTGTTACTGCTTATGTACTGATCAAGCCCGCACATGTATGATTACTGTTGCTGTCCCAGAGAGATTTTGAAACCTCAGCTGGAAGAGAAGCTAAGAAGAGCAGATTGATTCAACTGACCTTTAAATAACAAGGCACCCCACTGAAATGGCAAGACCCACCCCAGAACTCAAACCGCCAGGCTCATGCCATCAGCAGGAAAGTGGAGACTTCCCGCCCCAGTTCAAAGAAAGACAGACATACAGATTCTGACATTGAGGGCTACCAACAAAATAGACAGATCCCCTCCCACACACATAATTTCTAGTCATCTTAGACTAACAGGGACAGACCAAGTATTTGACAAGAAAGTCTCTACCAAGGAAGACAGAAATCAAGCACATTAGATTAGCAGAGAAAAGAGGTGCATAGGAAATAGGGAAATGCAGGTATTGAAAGAAATTTTTAAAACAAAATAATTATGTATCTTCAGAGAGATGAAAGAAGGAATGCATAAAACAAGAACAAGAGCCCATATAAAAGGAAAGAAAACCTTGGAAGCAGATCCTTTGGGTATTACAAATATGATAGCTCATTTTTTAATTTCAGATGAAACATGGGGCAGCAACCTATAAAAATATAGGATTTCTTAGATTTTTCTTTCAATTAGAAAGTTTTAACAGCTGTAGTGTAATTTATACTTTCAGCACACCTCAATTTGGTTTTGGATACATTTTTATTATTTTTTTAAGACACAAAGTCTCACTTTGTTGCCCTCGGTAGAGTGCCATGGTATCACAGCTCATAGCAACCTCCAGCTCTTGGGCTTAGGCAATTCTCTGCCTCAGCCTCCCCAATAGCTGGGACTACAGGCGCTTGCCACAACACCAGGCTATTTTTTTGTTGTTGTTGCAGTTTGGCGGGGCCAGGTTTGAACCCACCACCCTCGGGTATATGGGGCCCGCCCCCTACCCACTGAGCCACAGGCGCCGCCCCTTGTTTTGTTTTTTTGAGACAGAGTCTCATTCTGTTGTCCAGGCTAGAATGCCAGGGTGTCAGCCTAGTTCACTGGCACCTCAAACTCTTGAGCGTAAGTGGTCCTCCTGCCTTAGCCTCCTGACTGGGACTACAGGAGTTCGCCACAATGCAGGTTAATTTTTCTATATTTAGCAGAGATGGGGTCTTGCATTTGCTCACGCTGGTCTCAAACTTTTGGGCTGAAGGGATCCTCCTGCCCCTGCCTCCCAGAGCACTCAGACCACAGGCGTGAGCTACCCAGCCCGGCCAGCACACCTCAGTTTGAATTAGCTTTGTTTCAAGTGTCTGATAACTACCCATGGCCAGTACTTATTAAACTGGACAGCACAGCCTTCAAAAAGCGCAACCAAGAAACTAAGAGTCAGTAGATGGTTTGTGCCAAGCTCAACCCACGTTTTTTCTCTTGGTATAACTGACCTAGAGAGAGCTAAACCCAGCCTGGAGCTAATTCCCTAATTCCTTAGGCTCAGCACCTCTCTACACTTTCCTGACTCCTCCACCAGGAGGTGGTTTTGTCTGTTTCTAAAATACTCCACATGCCTCTGTCCCAGCAGTTATCAGCTCTCATTCTAATTTTGTTTTTGCATGTCAATGCCTTCCATCAGCTTGTGGGTTCTTTGAGGACAGGACCTAGCTCTTTCAAATCCCTGATTTCAAAGCACCTGTGTTGTGAGCATTAAATAAAATAATCCCTGTGAATCCCTGGACATGTTCCGCAGAGTCTGGGTAATAGTCTTCCCTTAGGAAGACACGAACGCAAGCATGCTTTGCCACTAGGTGGCACTCGTGGCCCAGGCATTGCAATTTTGCTGTTCTGTAAGGTTAGTGCTAGGAGGGACGGGTTTTCACATCTGTAAGAAAATAGGAGCACCCTAAGTTTTTCAATGGAGTTTCAAAGATGCAAAGTGACAGGATTTAAAAATTAAGGTGTGTATCCAAAAGGAAATATGTCTTAATAACTGCTCCCGCCTATTGACTCTTGAACAACTAGTTAAGAAATTCCAGTCTTCTTGGCCAGTTTTTACCTGGCTGGTTTGTCCTGGCTGTGGGAGAAAATTGAACATCCTGCTCTGGCTTTTGCTTTTATTTATTTTTAATAACGGCCTGATGTGTGCTTCTCTGGGGAGACTCCACCCCCCTCCCTGTCGTCTTCTTCACAGTGCAGTTTGGTGATCACTCTGTCAATCCACTGAAGCCTTCCACATTTGCACCTTCTTCCTGCGAGTAATGGAATTGAGGTTCAGAAAAGCTTTCAAGACTGTTGTAGGAATGCTGGCTGACTGGATGAGGTGTGCATGTGTACAGCACAGCGAGGAAGCACAGAGTGGAATTTCAGCAACAGCACAGGCCTCGTTTCTGACCAAAAGAACCTTTCTGTGCAGACTTTTTCTCAAATCCTAGAAATAGGCTCGGTGCCTGTGGCTCCGTGGCTAGGGCGCCAGCCACATACATCTAAGGTGGTGGATTCGAATCCAACCCAGACCTGCCAAACAACAATGATGGCTGCCACCAAAAAAAAAAAAACAAAACAGCTGGGCATTGTGGCTGGCGCCTGTGGTCCCAGCTACTTGGGAGGCTGAGGCAGGAGACTCGCTTGAGCCCAGGAGTTGGAGGTTGCTGTGAGCTGTGAAGCCACGGCACTCTACCCAAGGAGATAGCTTGAGGCTCTGTCTCAAAAAAATAAAAAAAATCCTAGAAATAGATCCAACCCAATTTACTGCATTTGGAACAAAGAAGTTGGAAGCTCAATACAAGCAAGGTGAAACTATAGTCTATTGTCAAAAACAGGACACTTTTTTGTGGAAAAGTGGTGTTTTTTGGTAATCACACTGGGACAGTGAGCACGAACCACAACTCTCCTGGACAAACGGGGCTGGATGGTTACTCTATACACAAGAAATGGCCAATGCCCGGCCTTCAGCTCTTCGTCAGATGGAACTTGGGAGGAAGGTACTTTGTTCTGCCCATTTTACTTCCTCTTGACAGAAGAACATGCCTATGGTGTTTCCTCATGTATGAGGAGCAGAGTGACTGCCATTAGATGCCTCAAATTTCCATGGTTTTACTGGGAAACCACTGTGTAGGAAGTCCCACCATATCTATTGCCCTGCAGTGGGTTCCGGAGGCCCCCAGCGTGCTCACCAACTTCTGCATTTGGTTAATGGAGGCTTTGGTGCCAGGAATCACCAACAGCTTAAAAATAGTATGAACCCCTACATCATTTGCTACTTTTCTCATATCTGTGTTGGATTACCAGGTTGATTTTCTTTTTAATGACTAGCTAATTTCTCCCAGGCCTAGACCTATCATCCCAAGGTGATGTGGACAGTCACCAAGAGACATCTTTCTTTTGCCTTATGATTTGTGAATCCTTAAAGTGTATGCCTAAAAGCCAGGTTTCCTGTTCTGACGTGTTCCTTTCTCATTCCCACCTGTGGTGTATCCTTGCAGGATCGTCTGGAGATTTATCATGAGCACTGGAGTATGAAAAGCTAACCATGTGGCATGGTGCCAAGACCACAAATTGGATCAAAGGACATGTTGCTCAGAGCACCCAGCACAGAGCCTGATCCTACTAGATGCTCAATAAATGTAAGCTGATTCCCAGGGAGCCAGGGCAGTGGTGAGGCCTCTGTGGCCTTCTCTGCCAACTTGTGTTGTAGGAGTTCTTTGTCTGGGTACCCCCAGTTCAAGCTTACTGTAGCAGACACTAGCTCCATCCAAAGAAAGGGAGAGTTACAAACACTGAGGCTGCTATAGATCAAGGCCCTTTGGCTATGGATCCTTCAAACGTGTACATGATTCTTTTGAGTCCCCGGGGAACCTGAATAGGAAAGCCAGGATTACATTCCACCCAGACATGAAGGAGTAAAGCCATTCTGTAACTCAGAACTTGACAGAAGGAAGGAGGTAGCTTGAAACAGTAAAAAGACCCTGAACCTTATGGTCTCAGCCAAAGTCATTTACCACCTGGAGCTTCATTCATTAACTAGGATGGTGATAACCACCTGCTGCGTTGCTGTGGCAATAACATCCTACAGGTGTCAGGCCCAGCACATAACAGGCCCTCTGTGTATGGAATCTATTATTACAGTCATGCTTGGGATCAGCGGAGACTGGAAGCCACTCTAACATCATAAACCTAAAAAAACAAAGCAAAACCCTAAGACTATTCTTGTAAACCATTTCAACTTGGTAGTTTAGACAAGATCTCCTTACACAGGGTGTCCCAAAAGTCGCCATACCTAGGAAAACAAATATTTGGAACATGTTCATCATGAGGGGGAGAGAAAACTGTATGTGTAAAAAGAAGCAGCCAACATGTAAAGAGTATTTTGTAAAATTTCGTAATGATTATTTTGTAAATAAAAGCACATTTGGGCTTGGCAAATGGTTAGGGCTCCGGCCACAAGGAAAAAAGTAAAGGTCAAGAGGATTTGATTTAAGAAAGCAAACAGGGCAGCACCTGTGGCTCAGTGGGTTAGGTGCTGGCCCCATATACCTGAGAGTGGCCGGTTCAAACCCCAGCCCCAGTCAAATTACAACAACAAAAATAGCTGGGTGTTGTGGCAGGTGCCTGTAGTCCCCGCTACTCGGGAGGCTGAGGCAAGAGAATTGCCTAAGCCCAGGAGTTGGAGGTTGCTGGCACCTGTGACGCCATGGTACTCTATCAAAGGCAATGAAGTAAGACTCTGTCTCAAAAAAAACACCAGCATACATTTTAGAACATGCTTTTCTTTTGCTGCTGGGGAGACCACAATTAAGGAGACTTATCTGAGGACAGCTGCTCATGTGGCCACCATGTTGCCTGTACCGGACGGCAACGCATTGAAAAGGAGATGAGGTACAGCTCTCCCCCTAATCCTTCTGAAAGTGCTAAGATTTCCTTGTCTTTTCTTCCTCTTCTTCTTGGCACAAGAATCACCTAATGTGCACAAAGTGAGGGTATGCAGTACACCCCCTGGGTGAATACTCAACTACAACATGAACTTTACTCTGGAAGTGAGAACAATGTAACCTAAAAACTTGTACCCTCATATTAATTTAAAATTAAAAAAAAAAAGGAAATTAGGGTTTTGGCTCAGGGGCTTACACCTGTAATCCTTTGGGAGGCTGAGATGGGAGGATCAGTTGAAACCAGGAGTTTAAGACAAGGCTGGGCAACACAGTGAGACCTCATCTCTTCGAAAAATTTATAAAAAGTTACCTGGACCTAGTGGTATGCACTTGTGGTCTCAGCTATACAGGAGGTCGAGGCAGCAGGGTCACTTGAACCCAGGAGTTCAAGGCTACAGGGAGCTATGATCGTGCCACTGTACTGGGTGGGGGGAGGGAGGCAGGAGAGGGAGGAAAGGGGAGGTCAGAGGAAAAAGAAATAAGAAAAGAAAGAAACTAGGCATTCCTAAATCTACCATCAAAATAACCACTGCTCGCATTTGCGAGTTGCCAGCCTGGTGTCTATCATTGACCAGTAGGTACTGTGGTCATCCCTGTCCATATGTGCTATAGGACACTGCTATGTTAGGAAGATGTACTTAGTGTCTCTTTGCCAGGTTTCACCAAAAGCAGCACTGGCAGGGTTTGGGGTGGGGGAAAATGGTGGTCATCACAATAAGAAGTGGGGTGATAGAAAGTGAGTAAATTTGTGAGCACAGTGTATTTTTAATGCATTATGATTATAGAGATGTGGTAACACTCACAGGTGGACTGGGGAATAAGTTGGTGACAATTAGTCTTCTCTGAGCTGTCCCAGCAGATGGAAAGGTATTTCACTGAGTGACTAGAACCACCATCTTTCATGGTTTAAGAAACATTATCTTTCAAAACCTTGTTTCTTCATTTGGCAGGTAAGGACACTGTTTATACCACATCAATTGAGTAAAGTTCCCTGCAATCTAGAGATGAAGCAATTATGTCAAACCTACTTGTCACGGCACACGGTGAGGTTTTGCCAACAGTGCCTTTAAATCTCCACCTTGGGCTCCACCCTTCTCTGCAAGACCAAGTTTCTCTAGGCAAGCAATGCCACCTGACTGCATGTACTTTGATGGGAGCCGGTGATATGGGAATACAGAGGGAGAAGGGGGAACCGGAGGCTGGGAACACAGAGGGAGAGGGGGGAACCGGAGGCTGGGAATACAGAGGGAGAGGGGGGAACTGGAGGCTGGGAACACAGAGGGAGAGGGGGGAACCGGAGGCTGGGAACACAGAGGGAGAGGGGGGAACCGGAGGCTGGGAACTCAGAGGGAGAAGGGTGAATCGTGCCCTGTGCCACACAGTGGGGTAAACTGCCTGAGGATGCCTGGGGGAAAATGGTTACAGGCAAAGCACTGCCCATCTCTGAGTCTCATACTCTTTGGCTGCAGGATGGGGAAGGATGGTTACGATGCCAGCCTCTCCGGGTTGTGGTGCAGATGGTGCGCGAGCAGTGTGATACCCTCTGGCAAAAGTATTAAGCACCCCCTAGAGTTAAGGTCCTATTTTTGTTCAGTGTCATCTTGGTTCTTGATGAGAATGAATCTGGGATGGAGCCTGTGCTGCGCCTCAAATCACAGCCCTGGGCAGCAGCCCTGCCTTCTGCATATAAGGCCACCTCTTTGTCTTAACTCATGGCCACTGGTCAGGTCTGGGCATCACCCCCACGTCTGGTTTCCTATCAGGTGCTCTGCCTCTACCCCACCCCCACCCAATCAAAATGCCACCCCAGATGCTCTGCCCACATTCCTCTGACTGAGGCAGTGTTGCTCTGTTATACCTGAGATGTGACCTTCTAGGCCTTGTATGGCCCTGCTCGCTTTGGCAGGGGTTATGTGACCTTCTAGACCTTCTAGGCCTTCTATGGCCTTGCTCACTTTAGCAAGCGTTATGTGACCTTCTAGACCTTCTGTGGCCTCGCTCACTTTGGCAGGGGTTATGTGATCTTCTAGGCCTTGTATGGCCCTGCTCATTTTGGCAGGGGTTGTGAACCCAAATACCTATGGAAGCCAAGAGGGTGCCACAAGTGAGTCGGGTGGGCCAGGCGTGGGGACGGTGGCAAGCGGGACTAGGTCTCTCACCTGAAAGAGGAGCAGCTGCCCAGCTTCTGCAGCTGGTCTCCCTGACCCAATCTTCCCACTTTTAAAGAAAACCCGGAAATCTGAGTTCTGTGAAATGTCCACATATCTTTAAGCTGACTCAAATTTAAAGCAAAAACCGCTATATAGCCCAAACAAAAGCCATCTGTGGGCTGAACAGAATCAGCCAATTTCCGACCTGTGGGTACACCCTGGGCCTGCAGGGATTTGACACTGACCTATCTCTCCAGGGTCTGCTGTTGGTCCTTGGGTCCTCTGCTAGCCAAGAGTAGTCTGGTTCTCAGGACTCCCGAGCCCCCTCTCTGCCTCTGCCCCTTTGCTCTGCTGGCATCCTGAATGCCCTTCCTCCTCCTTTCTTCCCCTTCCCCCCTCCAGCTTTACCTGGAAAGTCCTGCAGTTCCTCCTGGAGGCTTTCTTGATTGAATCTCGGCCAGTAGTAATTAAATAATTGCAAACAATCTACTCTGCCTGGGCCTCCAGGACACTCTCAAAGCATGGTCCTCACCTGTTTACTTTCTACTACATCCCGGCCTGTGCCACACATCCGAGGCTTTGGAGAAAATCTGCAAGTAGCTGACTTGGCTGTCACTTCTCTCCCACTGAATCTTTTTTTTTTGAGACAGATCCTCAAGCAGCCTGGGTAGAGTGCTGTGGCATCACAGCTCACAGCAACCTCCAACTCCTGGGCTTAAACTATTCTCTTGCCTCAGCCTCCCAAGTAGCTGAGATTGGGAGGCTGAGACTGACTCCCAAGTGCCCACCACAACACCTGGCTATTATTTTAGTTGTAGTTGTCATTGTTGTTTGATAGGCACGGGCTGGATTTGAACCCACCAGCTCTAGTGTATGTGGCTGGCGCCTTAGCTGCTTGAGCTACAAGCACCAAGCCATCTCCCACATCTCCCACTAAATCTTAAGCAACTTGTCTGCCTGTCCCTAAGCTGTGGGGTACTAGAGCCTTTACAGGTCTCAGATGAGTGTCCAGGCTTCTTGAAAGCTTAGGTGTTAAGAGACTAAATGGGAAGCCTGTGGCTAATTAACTAACTCATTGGGTAAAAATTGAATTTGGAGGCCTGATGCAGGCAAATGCAGCCCCTTCCCAGGGCCCTACTCTCTCCCTGGGCATGACCAACATCTCTAGCTGTATCCTGGTCACTTGAGGGTCTCAGGCCAGGAAAGACAAATGAATAAAGCATATCTTCACCACTCTGTGTGGGTGGATCAAGGTGCCAGCTCTGCTACCAGGTGGAGGGATGCCAGCCTCATCTGCAAGATGTCTTGAGGTTGCTGCGGTTGGATTCGGCTACTCCAAATGAGCGTTGCTCTCATCATCTTACAGTGTGAGAGCCAAGAAGGGCCTTAGCGCCATCTAGACTAGAGGAGAGGCTGTGAGCCCGAGAAGCATGACTTGCCCCAGAGCAAAGCAGGGAGAGCTCTAGTGTCAGATGAATGAATGTCCAGGCTTCTCGAAAGCCTTGGCTTTTGGCTCGGCGCCTGTGGCTCAATCGGCTAAGGCGCCAGCCACCTACACCTAAGGTGGCGGGTTCGAATCCCCAGCCCGGGCCGCCAAACAACAATGATGGCTGCAACCAAAAAATGGCTGGGCGTTGTGGCGGGCGCCTGTGGTCCCAGCTACTTGGGAGGTGGAGGCAGGAGACTCACTTGAGCCCAGGAGTTGGAGGTTGCTGTGAGCTGTGATGCCATGGCACTCTATCCAGGGGGACAGCTTGAGGTTCCGGCTCAAAAAAAAAAAAGAAAGCCTTGGCTTTAAGAGACTAAATGGGAAGGACATTCAAGTCAGGCTCTGGTTTTTAGTGTTTTTCTCCCACTAACCCGTAGATTTGCCACTATCATTTGACATGTTCTTATAAAAGCACAATGAGATAGCTTAAGCCCACAGTTTTCAAAAACTCTATTTCACACCAGGGCAGAAATGGGCTTCTAATTTGTCTTCTTCCTGCCTCTGTGAATGCAGCATTTGGGGTTTGACACTTGCTGCTCCAGCCTTCCCCACCTGGTGCAGTTTCCTTAGCAGAAAGAAGATGAGCAGTGGGTGTCTGTGCGCACGTTCACACATTTCAAACTCCTGGGAAAACATTTGTCACGGGTGCAAACGAGATGAGAAAATGCAAATGGTACTTTGCTTCTGTCAAAATCCACGAAGGGGTAAAAAATAATTTTCCTTCACCCTCATACATTTGCAGTTGGGATGGATTTCTGTAACAAAAGACAGACTAACAAGAGAAAAACGAGCATGTTTATTAATGCATGCAGTGTGGCATCACTTGGGGGAAACCTCAGCGAAGGTCAGTGCCTTGTTTTGAAGCAAATCGGGAGAACGTAGAGAGATTTTTTGCAGTCTACTGTTTCGCAGTTGCCTTCAGCTCAAAACAATCCTTATGCCACACTGGCATATTCTGACCCTTTCAGTTTCATACAATAGAACCTCTCTGAAAGCTGACCACCCAAGGGACGGTAACAAACTGGTCAACACACGGAGGTGGTCAACATAAGGAACTGGGCCTACCGTGTTAATATGTACATGTGTTGCATGTCTGGTCTGTGAAAACTGGGTCAACTTGAGGAGGTGGTCAACGCAGAGAGGTGGTCAACTATGGAGGTTCTACTGTATAACTTATTGACAATCTCTTTCCAGCTAGGTTGGAAGCAATTGAGGGCAGGCACTGTGACTATCTCGCTCACTGTTGTATCTGCTGAACCTATCACCGTGCCTGGCCAATTTATTTGACTGCAAATGAATAAATGAATGGTTTTGAGCTGCTTTGAGCCTCCGTTTCTTTATCTGTAAAATTAAATAATGATCTTGTCGTGACACCTCAATAAATCCCTTCCTACATTAACTTATTCTTCAGTAGAAGTTCTTGTGGTGGACATGAGAATGAAACAGGACATGCTTCCCCCTTTTTTGGAGACAGAGTCTCACTCTGTTGCCCAGGCTATCAAGCAACCGATCCTCCTGCCTCAGCTTCCCGGGTAGCTGGGACCTGAGGCATGTGCCACTTGCTACCTCGTTTTTTCTATTTTTAGTAGAGAAAGGGTCTTGCTCTTGATCAGGCTGGTCTCAAAGTCCTGATCTCAAACAATCCTCCTAACCTCAGCCTGCGAGAGTGCTGGGATTACAGGCATAATGTGCTCTGGCCCCAGGACATACTTGTTTTGGAAAACTAGTATGAATGAAACATGTCTTGTCTTGACTTAAATGGCAGCTCTTTCTCATGTCAGTGTTCCTAGGGAGCATGGGAAGTGTGGGAGACCAGACCATATGTCTCCTGGAAATATGAAGGATTGTTGAGCTGAAGACAAGACAGCTCTCTGCCTCCCCTCTGTTTGCCTGAAAGCAAGATAGAGATTTACAAAGAAAAAAGGTCTTAGGCCCCAGTGGCCACCTGCCTGAAGACAGTATATAAATTCTCCTTTACTGGGGACAATCCTTTATCAGCTCAGAGTTGGTGCCAGAGGAATCTGTAAATCTGTAAGCAGACTTCATTGGAGTCTTCCCGGTATTTACCTAATCACAGCTCCCCATCTTTGGAAACCTGGAACTTGTTTCCTTTGTCTTGTCACATCTCTACAACCTTTCATTCTTTGTTAGATCTACTATATAAGCCTTGTTCCTCCCTACATTGACGACCTCCTCAAGATGACTCAGTTTTCACAGACCAGACATGCAACACATGTACACATCAACACGGTAGGCCCAGTTCCTTATGTTGACCACCTCCGTGTGTTGACCAGTTTGTTACCGTCCCTTGGGTGGTCAGCTTTCAGAGAGGTTCTACTGTATGAAACTGAAAGGGTCAGAATATGCCAGTGTGGCATAAGGATTGTTTTAAGCTGAAGGCAACTGTGGAAATGTAGACTGCAAAAAATCTCTCTACGTTCTCCCTATTTGCTTAAAAACAAGGCACACTCTTTGTGTGTGTGTGACGGTGTCCCCGTTCCTTCTCATGTACCAAAAAGAGCAGAATGACTCTTAGTCCCTGCCGATGACCCGATCCTTTTCAGGCCAGAGGTAGCACGAAGAAGAATCTACAACAAACCTTAAATGTTCCATAAGCTTCCCCCCCAAATTTATCTTCCCACAATTTACGCTCTCTAGAAGCTCAAAACCTTCTTCCTTTATCCTGTCACTTCCCCGCAAATTTCTTGCCCTTTGTTAAAATGGTATTAAATACATTAGGCTCCAGATCTAACCACCTCTTTGGGGTTTTCGTTTCATTTCTATGAGGTTCTCCATATGCGTATGAAATAAACCTTTTCCTCCTGTTACTCTGTCACTTGTCAGTTTAATTTCCAACCCTCCCCCAGCCACCCCCTGCTTGCAGAATTTAAGAGCATAGAACATTTATTTTCCTTCTCCTACAAAATCTACTGGCCCTTAGTCCTATGCCCTTTGTGCTTCTCGGTGATGTTTATACAACACTCCCGAGTCATCAGTGAATGACATTTCCCAGGTGGGTTGCTCAATCCTCAATCCTCCTACACATGCCTCTTACCCACACCTGCCCTTGTTGCCGCCTGGCTGCTTCCCTAAACATGCTTCCTTTTGTTAGGTGAGGCTGGAGATCTCAGTCCTGTGGTCTGCAGTTCACAGGTTTCTTGGCAGCATCTTCAGGGTCAATAGCCCAAAGCAGGCTGCCAGGTCCTTATCTCATCAAAGTTGTGACAATGTGGCTCAGCCCCAGGAAACCAGCAGCCTGGAGGTTCAAAGAGTTTTTGCCTACATTACGATTGCTTGATTACTTACAGATACAAACAATGTGAGGCTTTGATGGTTTCTCAGCAATGCAAAGCATTTCTAAGGAAGCTATCATTTAAAGTCAGCCTTTGACCTCTGCTTGTCCAAAGCACATTTCCACATTCAGGCCCAGAATTTTTCACCTCACCCAGAGTACCTTGTCTTATCCTAAGCTCTGGAGGCTTTTGCTCCCACAGAACCAAGGGGGAAAAAAAAAGATCCAGCAGGAGAATCCTAGCCACTGTAATTAAAAAGGTGGAAACAGGTTTGGTGCCTGTGGCTCAAGTGGCTAAGGCTCCAGCCACATACACCTAAGGTGGCGGGTTCGAATCCAGCCCGGGCCTGCCAAACAACAATGATGGCTGCCACCAAAAAAAACCAAAAAAAATAGCTGGGCATTGTGGCAGGCGCCTGTGGTCCCAGCTACTTGGGAGGCTGAGGCAGGAGACTTGTTTGAGCCCAGGAGTTAGAGGTTGTTGTGAGCTGTGATGCCACAGCATTCTACCCAGGGGGACAGCTTGAGGCTCAGTCTCAAAAAGAAAAAAAAAAGGTGGAAACAGAAAGACAAGGGATGGGCAAAATAAGTATTTGTTGGAAATTTAAAATTCCTATTCCCAAGTATTGCAAAGAAGGTTTTGCTGGACCTCAATGGTGGAGCCTCAGAAAATGTCACTGGATGGTGTGAGTGTTTAGCTACAGTCCCTGAGTCCCTGTACACTATGCGACAGATGTGACCCAGGTCTGCCTTAGGCCCACCTGCTTGGAGGGCAGGTGTGGTTGGTCACTCAGCAGTTTGTTCTGAAGTCTCCTCCCCCTCTTCCTTCTGCTTCTGGAGGCAGGGAGCCCCTACAGTTGTCAGAAGCTCTAGGAAAGTGGACTTGACCCTTCCTTGGCTGGGACACAGGTGTGCGCAAACATGATGGAGAGGCTTGAGGAGGGCCCCTAGAGGATGGATCTCTGTGACAGCTAAGGAGCATAGACTCAGCACCGAGACCTGGGTAAGCAAGGAAACCCTGAGGGCAGCGCACCCCCACCACTCCTACCACTGACCCAGCCTTCCAGCCAGCCCAGAGTGGCTGCTGCAGTGGGACTCCCCTGGGAAAGCCGTGTGTGAGGAGGAGAGGGCCTGCCCTATTCTAGGAGACATTGCTGAGCACTGGCCAATGACCAGGAGCAGACATTGAGGGCCGATGTTCTACACCCCAATGGCATCAGAGGTCAGGGCAGGGTAGGGTCCCGGTGCTGCTGGTGAGAGGTCAAAGACCAAAGAAAAAGATTATTCTGAAACATGAATGAAAGGAAACAGAGTCCAGGTTCTGGGTGGGCACCGTTGGCCTTTATTTCCACCCAGGTGCGGGTAAGATGAGTTCAAGAAGGAAGTCAGCCTGTGGGTTAAGGTGGATGGAAATTTAAAAGGTTGGGGGAGGCACCTGTGGCTCAAAGGAGTGGGGCACTGGCCCCATATGCCAGAGGTGGTGGGTTCAAGCCTGGACCCAGCCAAAAACTGCAAAAAAAAAAAGAAAGAAAGAAAGAAAGAAATTTAAAGGGTCGGAAGGGCAGGAGTTGGTGCATGCCCTCTTTCCTGGGCGGGTTGGTTCTATTTGGGTGGGTCCCTCCATTTGACTTTGTCACTGATAGGTACCCCTAAGCCAGTGAAGGATGGCAGAGATGTGGACATGAGCTCCAGTAGCACCATAGCAGACTGGCAGAGGCAGCATAGGGTGGACAGAGAAGGCAGCCAGAGGATCAGCCCAGCAGCAGCCAGAGATGCCAAGAGCTGCGCATCTCAGCTCAGGGCTCCTAGTATGTCTGTTTAAGAACAGTGGTTACGATTTCTGCTCAAAAAGCAGAAAGAAATTAGGCAGCCATATAGTGGGAGGGTAAATTCCCAGACAAACTGGCAAAGTGACCGACTCTACCTGACACCTGAGCCTATGGCAGACCTGGCTTCTCACAGTGCTTAGAGTTCCAGGAGACACACTGGAGAGGGCTGGCGCTCAGGATCGGACCTCCGCGGGAGTCCATCTGGGCTGGGAGGGCTTGAGAACTGAGATCGTCTGGATGTCTTAGTACTTAGGTACTATTTATTGTAAAAGGAGCTATTGAATTAATAATAGTTTTTAGGGGGATTTTTAAAAAAGAAAAGAACAATACCACTACCACATTATATGCACCTATAAAGAGATGCACCTCCCTACTAAAATATAATTAAAAGAACTTTTTCATAGAATTGAGGTGACTGTCAACATGTTGACCTGTGTGCTGTCAGGTTACATAAAGTGATGATAAATTGGAAGACTATCATGTCTGTTTAAGAACAGTGGCTACGATTTGGGAAGGCTTTATTTTGTTCTGAGTGACATGATCATGCTGGGACCTTCAGCAGGCCCCTCGGCTCCCTGAGCCTGAACTTTTCCAGCTCAGGAATATTAGGAACCAATAAAAATATTACCTGTGGGCCTTTCTTTTTTCAGAAAACTTGTGTTTAAGTTGTGTTTATCATAGTGAATTCTAGCTTGTGACTTAAAGAGTCATGGGGCATATTCTGTTCAGAATTTAAGAAATTATCATTCACTGCCTAATTTATTACTCTGAAAGCATTTCTTTTGATCACCATTAGGTTGGCTTGTCTTTTCTTTCTTTCTTTCTTTTTTTTTTTTTTTTTGAGACAGAGCCTCAAGCTGTCCCCCTGGGTAGAGTACGGTGGCATCACAGCTCACAGCAACCTCCAACTCCTGGGCTCAGGCGAGTCTCCTTCCTCCGCCTCCCAAGTAGCTGGGACCACAGGCGTCCACCACAACGCCTGGCTATTTTTTGGTTGCAGCCGTCATTGTTGTTTGGCGGGCCCGGGCTGGATTCGAACCCACCACCTTAGGTGTATGTGGCTGGCGCCTTAGTCACTTGAGCCACAGGCGCCGAGCCAGGCTTGTCTTTTCTTATTTTAAATGGGTTGTACAGCGGATGTTGAACATTTTGACTTTTCCCTTTGTGTTTCTTGACGAATGGGAGTGGATTTCTTTTTCTTTTTGAGACAGGGTCTCACTCTGTCACCTGGGCTGGAGTGCAGTGGCCTCAGCCTACTCATGGCAAGCTCAAACTCCTCTGGTCAGGTGAACAGCCTGCCTCAGCCTCTTGAGTAGCTGGGACTATAGGCACCTGTCACAACACTGGCTTAATTTTTCTATTTTTAGTAGGTTACGCTCTCACTCAGGCTGGTCTCCAACTCCAGAGTTCAAGCAATTCACCAACCTCGGCCTCCCAGAGTGCTAGGATTACAGGTGTGAGCCACCATGCCCAGCTTAAACTCTTTTTTAATTTCTTTATACACAATGCAACTAGCATACGGTACATACAATTTTTTACATCTTTAAAATTTTTCTCTTAGCAATTTGTTTTGGAGGCCAGGTGCACTAATCCTAGCCCTCTGAGAGGCTGGAGTGGGTGGATTGCTTGAGATCAGAAGTTCAGGACCAGCCTGAGCAAGAGTGAGACCCTCATCTCTACCAAAAATAGAAAAAACTAGCTGGGCATTGTGGTGGGCAGTTGTGGTCCCAGCTACTCAGGAGGCTGAGGTAGAAGGATCACTTGAGCCCAAGTTTGAGGTTGCTGTGAGCTATGATGCCACAGCACTCTACCAAGGGCAACAAGAGTGAGACTCTGTCTACCCACTGCAAAAAGTGTTTTGGAGTTCTTTCTGAAAGGGCACAAGGGGAAGGTCCCCATTTTTTCCCACAGCTGCATATTATTCCACTGAATGGTTATATCATGATTTACTTAGCTGGTCCCTACTGATGGATATTTGATTTGTTTTTAATCATTTGCTACTCAGAGAGTGCTATAGTGGGTAAATTTGTATCTTCATCATTTCACACATACACTGGTATATTTTTAGAATAAATCTCAAAAGTGGAATTATTAGAGCAAAGGGCAAATCCATTTGTCATTTTGAAAGATATGACAAAATTTCCCTCCCTGTGATTGTACCAATTAATAAGCCCACCATCATCAATATGCATCAGATATCGGGCTGCCAGGCATATGGTCAAAGTTTTAAAAAATCATCACTAATCTAATAGGTGAAAAAGGAATCTTGGTTAGTTTTACCTTGCATTTCTGTGGTTATGGATAAGGTTAAATAAATATCCTGAAAAGATTTTGAAAGGAATCTGACATAAGATACAGAAGAAACCAAAGATACATTGTGTGAGTCACACAGTTACTTGCAACACCCCTGTGGTTTCCCTGTCAGGCAAAGACTGCCTTGAAAATTGTCACTAACCTTGAAAAGGAAGGCAGCTGGGAACCCCACCTAACCATGCACACGCGCACTCCGCGTGCTAAGTAATGGTCTGATGGTTCAAAGCCTGCCGCGATGGATCATACTCTCAACTAATCATGACTTGATGCTCTTCTCTTATGTATTCTTGTACATAACATCTCCGAGTTCAGTTTCCTCGGTTGTGAAATGAAGAAAACTTTCTACATCATCCTTTGGGAGACTGAATAAATTCTGTAAAGCATTTGGCACAGTATCTGGCACACTCTTAGCTCTCATTCAAAACTGTCCGTATTTAACCTCCCTTTCTGATCTTTGTAGAAAACTTTTGGTCTCTCAGAATGGAGTTTCAGCAGCTCATGGACATTAGCTCTCCAAAGGAATGTTCTCCAGCTCCCATATGACCCATGAGAATACAAATGTGTCCAAGGATCTGGGCAAGTACAGTCCTTACAAGGTCTAGCCGGGGCATGTGAAAAGCCCCCATGGGCAGGGAACTAGCTGTGGCTATTTACTCAGCACAGAGAAAAGAGGACAGCAATTCTGTTCCCGCTACATTCACAAGAAGAAAACTGCTGGCGTGAAGTCCCCCCCAAAGGAACACGAAGGAACAAGAACTCACCCTGAATAAGCAAAATTAAAGTCTCACCTGAATTAGCAACAACAACCTTATATCCAGTTACGTCCACTTACTATATTTCATTTTATACCAAAGGGAAGACAAATTCTCTGTAACAGATCAAAATCCCAAAGCTTGGTAGAAGATACTTACTCAGACATCCAACGTAATTTTTTCTTAGCTGGGCAAAAGACAATTAGGAAAAGAACTCAATGGGGCATGTGTCCTCTCTCCTGGTCAAGGAAGGACTGGTGTAGAGGTGGCCTCTACACACATATTTGTGGGATGAGTGAATAAACTATTAAAACCGCCCAGGACCAGACACCTCCTCTTCGCACAAGACAATGCTCGAATTTTGAGGGAGAGAGTGTAGTCAGACATTATTGTTTTTGTTTTGAACATCAGAGTGAAAGTTGAAGCACTGGTTCTTTTTTTTTTTTTTTAAGACATTTTATTTATTTATTATTTGGGGCAGAATCTCACTATGGCACCCTCGGTAGAGTGCCAAAGCATCACAGCTCACAGCAACCTCAAACTCTTGGGCTTAAGAGATTCTCTTGCCTCCGCCTCTCAAATAGCTGGGACTACAGGCGCCCACCACAACACCTGGCTATTTCTTTTGTTGCAGTTGTCATTGTTGTTTTAGCTGGCCCTGGCCAGGTTCGAACCCGCCAGCCTCGGTGTATGTGGCCAGCCCACTGAGCTACAAGCGCCACCTGGTTCTGGTTTTTAAATTCATCTTCTCCTTTTATCCATCTCCACATAAAAGTGTTTATCTCCCATTCTCCTTCCCCAGGCCTCCCCTCACCCCGTTTTGAATGGTCTCCCACTTTCATTCATCCAGGGAGCTTGGAAGGACCCAGCTGGCCACCAGGGCAGCATCTCCACCTCTCAGCCCAACCCCGATGTCCACCTCCAGCTTAGCTTTGACTCTTCCTGGTAGATTCCATGGCCAGGGCAGGTTGATAAATGAAAGCAGTGGCTGTTTCCATGCTGTCTGGAGTCAGAGCCACTTACAGGCTGGTGACCACTCAGCCACCTGCCCTGGCCCCCATCCTGCTGCACTGACCAGTCAGGAATATTCTCTCACTTGCCTCTCCGGGCCCAGACCTCTCCATCTACCCATTCCTGATTAAATGTTACCCATGAGCAAATGGGACAGCATGCCCTTAAAGGCAGGGCCTTTAGTGCCCTTCAGAATCAGCAAAAGGTCAGGAATAAGAAGAAAAACACAAAAGAGAAGCCAGCTATTACTAGTCACATAATAAACACAAATGTTCTTAATCATGTGATTAACAGAGGCCATTGGAAAGTACGTGTGACAAATTTACATGGAGAGAACTCAGGTTAGTGATTTCTATCTGATTTGTTACTTTTAATTTTTTAAATTATTTTTAAATTTTTTTAAAATAATCATCATTATTATTTTTTGAGATAGTCTCACTTTGGTACCCTGAGTAGAATACTGTGGCATCATAGCTCACAGCAACTGTAAGCTCTTGGGCTCAAGCAATTGCAATTTTCTGAGCCTTGCCTCAATTTTTTTTCCCTATTTTTAGTAGACATGGGGTCTCACTCTTGCTCAGGCTGGTCTCAAACTCCTGAACTCAAGCAATCCCAGAGTGCTAAGATTACAGGCATGAGCCACTGCACTTGTCCAGTTTTTAATTTTCAATCAAAAATGTGAACATGGTAAAAAAAAATATATAAGAGTACAGGAATAAGGTCTAATGCCAAAAGTACTGACCCTCTCCCAAGATTCCTCAAGAGGCAGCCACTTTAAAGCTTTTCTGTTTGTTTGTTATTGTTGTTGTTTTTTGTTTTTTTTTGAGACGGAGCCTCAAGCTATCCCCCTGGGTAGAGTGCCATGGCATCACAGCTCATAGCAACCTCCAACTCCTGGGCTCAAGCGAGTCTCCTGCCTCAGCCTCCCAAGTAGCTGGGACCACAGGCGCCTGCCA
>CAUYQV010028234.1:0-31875 GCA_963574575.1 Galagoides demidoff | reverse complement strand
AAAAGCACACAGCAAGTCAGGCAGAAAGTAAGTCGCTTTCTTCTAGCTACACAATGAAAGGGAGAGCACTGGAGTCACTATTCTCAAAGCCTCTTTGTGATGAGCAGCCAACAGAAGAGCTTGGAGCCTTGGGGCTAATGGTGGCAGTGAGCTCTGTTTTTTCTACTCCACATAGTGATCTTCCTAGTGCCAGAACTCGGCGGCATGGCTACAGAGGTGGTCGGGGATGATCATCAGCTCATCTCTGCCTCCCCTCTCTCGTTCTCATGCTTTATATCACAGAAATAATAAACCACTGAGTGGCACCCAAACAAGCCGTGCTGGTCCACATCAGTATGCTTTCTGTGTGCTAGAAAGGTCGTAAGCACCCCTTCAATTCAAACTTCCCTTTCTCTGCCACAAGGATAGCCTCGTGATAAAATAAAACCCTATTTCCTGAGGCATCCAGCATTCTCACTTATTGCTCTCTCCTCTACAAACATTGTTGTCACTCAGAGGTGTCATCCATGAACCCACTGGGGCCATTTCAGGATAACAGACTTACCGATACAACACGCAGTTATGCCCACACTAATGGAAAAAGAATCATACAGACACAAGAGCCAGAAAACCCAGAGGTGAGGACAAGCAAAGATGACCAGACCCTCAGAGCATGGACTCTGAAGCCAGATTGCAAGGCTCAATTCTTGGCTCTGTCCCTTACCACCTAGAACCTTGAACAAGACCCTTAACTTTTCTGTGTCCCAGTTTCCTCACCTGAACAATGTTAATACATGGAAAGCCTCATGGCGCATGGTAGGTGTATCAGTGGCAGCTGTTATGATGTCCACAAAAGCCAGAAAAGAAGAACTTTTTTTATACATCGATTAAAAAAAAAAAAGGACCTCCATCCACAAATGTGGGTCAGCCACAGGCTCCACCTTCCAATTCTGAAATTTTACATGGTCACTCTCCTTACCCCAAGACAAATATTAACTCAGCTGTCCAAGCTCTTATGTCCTCCCAACACAGACACCTGAATGTCAGTTTCCTCAATTTCTCCTCACATGGGGCTCACACTATAAAGTTATGGAATTTCAATATGTTTTTGTGTGCTAGAAAGGTCCTAAGAACTCCTTATTCCAACTGTTGGAAGGATAACATTTTGAAAAAACAAAACCTTATTCCCATAGGCATCTAGGATTCTAACACATCACTCTCTCTTTTACAAAGAGTGTGAGATCCTGGAATATCTTTTTAATTCTTCTCCGGTATTATGCTTTCTCCTTTTAAAGTGATTAGAATCAGGCTTCTTTACTCTAGAAATGACTAATGAGACATGAGAAAAAATCAGGGTTCTCCACTTAACCTCCTCTTATATTTATAAACAATAGAGACTAATTGGAGCAAATACCAGAGGGAAATTGAGGTACTGTGTTACAGTCACACAAGTTTTACCTTCTGCTGCAAGCAGTGGTTTGTCACTTTTTCCCTCCTCCAACTACTTCCACAAGTCAACCCTGCCCACCAATGTTAACTAAGGTAACATTAATATCTGTGACTTACTGACAACTTACTGAAAAATGAGACTTATACATTTTTGGGACCAGCTAAGAATTGTCTCCTAAAGTCGATTTACCCCTTCTTCCACCCTGGTGAGCTATGTCTGAGCACGTGGGTTAGTTAGCAGCTGCCCCAGACACAGAGTCCCATGCTGTGGATGGCACAGCTGCCTCACCTGCCTGGTCCCCAGATAACCCCATGGAACAGATCCTTCCTTGGACAGTTACTGTGTAGGGATAAACTTTGAATTGAGGGAGTCTCTTTGATAAGGTACCTTCACCAAACACTAACTAAATACCTAAATTAATCCCTAAAATACCTGGGGAAAGTAAGGCATTAATACCTCCTACCTCACAGAGTCACTGTGAGCATGAGAAAGTGCCAGTCAAGCCCTCGGACAAATATTTTTACTATTATTTATAAATATTTGTAGAACCATTAGCTCCATTTTACAGATGAGGAAGTAGTAAGCAAAATGCTTAAGACCATGTAGCTAATATGGGAAAGAGCCAGGCCAGGACTCTTTCGGCCTGGGAGCAGATGTTGTAAGCCTTGTGCTATCCTGCTTCCACGAGGATAAAAGGAGATAATATCCTCACTTTTTCCAAAGACATCCTGGGGTTGTCATCTAACTGTGCTCAGCAGAGCATCACGGTTGAGAGTGTGGGTTGGAGAGCTGATGGGCGCCAATGGCATTCAATTCCACCCCTGCTATTACTAGATTTGTGACTTAGGCAAAAAGCCCTGGTCTTCTCATCTGTGAAATGAGAAGGGCCCATAGGGTTATAGGGAAAATTAAAGGAGGTAACGTGTCCCAGGCAGGAAACAGGAGGAAACCGGAGAGCTGGAAACTCCTGCCCTCCTCCTGTCCTCCTCCTTCACAGACTCTGGGAATCACAACCAACATTCACCAATCTTTCCCCTTAAGAACATCGCCTCTTCACTAAGGCAGGAATTATTATGATTCCCATTTTATGGATAGCAAACTGAGACACAAAGTATGCCGTCAATCACTTTAGAGATCGTGGCAGGCCAGGACTAGGACTGAACGCCAATCTCTGGCTATCATACTCTACGCCCCTCACCCAGCGCCTCTCCTCTCACAACCAAGAAGTTTTTGGTTCTTAAATGAATGAATGAACAAATTTTTAAAAGATCTGTTTAATTAATTTACAAATGAAAAGAGGGGCTACAAAGGTTAAGCCTAGGTTCCCCCAGGCGCGGCTGTGGGTTCTTGACCCCACCAGCATCAGTTTCCCGGTCACTAAAATAAGGATCCCAACACCTTCGCGGGGGCCTTGTGGACAGCAAATGCAGAACCGTCGTGAGCGCCCAGCACAGCGCACCTGGCACATACTAGTTTTCTATAAACTGCAAAGGCTCCAGATAACGGCTGTTCCCCGGGAATACCCGCCAGGCATAGAGGGGACCCTCCAGCGGGGCAGGGCGGCCGTCTCCAGGGGAAGTTAAAGAGCAGGTGGCTTGGCGGATCTCTTCTGTCCCCGTGGTCGGCGGCTCCTCCGGCACAGCCTCCTGACCGGGCGCCCGCGGAGATTGCGCCCACGGTCCCCCACCCGCCCCGCAGCAGGTGCGTCTGAAGGGCCCGCACCCGCCACGCCCAGGGCCAGCCCCTGTGTCTCCTTGCTGGAGATGCGAAGGTCCCGCCCGCCGCGAGAGTCCGAAAGAACAAGCCCAGCTCCGGGCCAGGTGTCAGGACACCGGTCTCCCGACTTCCCCGGGAAAGAGGAAGTGGAGGTGCTGCAGGATCTCGAGCGCAGCGCGAGGACCCGGCCGCAACGGAAAGAAACAGCCCCCAGCGGCGCCTCCCCCCACGTGGCTCCGGCTCCCCTCCCCACCCCCAGCGCCCTACCTGCCGAAGTGCCCCACGTGGTCAAAAATCAGCTCGAAGTTGATCGACCCCATGGTGCGACGGTGCGCTAGGCGAGCGCGGGGGACAGCGGGCAGAGCGCCCGCCCCGAGGGCGCCGGGGCCTCCCGAACCCCTCCGCCCGGCCGGCGGCGCCCTGGGTGCCCACCTGCCCCGGCCTCCTGCGCCCCCGCGTGTCGTCGGAAGGCTCGGGCTGTCTGTGCGCGGGGCCAGACTCCGTTCCTCCCTCCGGTGCTCAGTCCTTCTGTCTCCCCAAGCATCTTGGGTTTCTCCCCGCCACCAGCGCGTCGTGGTCCCCACAGGCCGCTGTCCCAACGCGTGCCCGAGCCGCCAGCTGTGCCGCTTGCCCCTCCCTCCCCGCTGCCCCCTCTGACCCCTGACACGGTGTCTGCGTGGTCGCCAAGCTCAAGGGCAGCCAAGGCATCTCGGGAAAGGTGGACCGCGACCGACTGTCCAGGGTGCAGAGGCCGAGCTGAGTTTAGGGGCCGCGAGAACATAGTCTTCCAAATGACCCACTCACAACCACGGCTGTCAGACTTTCGTGCCCGAGCATCTACGCAGTACGTGGTTTTAAACATAATACGTTTTATTTTTAGACTCCACTCCTGATGATTCTACTGTCTGGAATGGGATCCAGGACTCTCTGTTTTTAATAATCAAAGTTATTCCAAGCCATACTTTGAAGTGGTCCAGGGTTTGACACGTACCCAACGTAGTAAGAGGTGAACTTTTCATGTAAGGCAGTAGGTAAATGAACTTTTGGGAAGAAAATCCAATGGCCAGTCCCCAGCTCTGAAGCCGAAAAGCTAGTGTCCAGCTCTGTCCACTGCGACGTGCTCTCCTCTAGTCAGCCTGGCACGGTCAGTGTGCACTTGACTCTACAGGGCCACTAGACCTTCAGCTCCTAGAGAACAGAAATGTAGTCCCTTTTTTGTTTTTTTGTTTGTTTGTTTTTGAGAGAGTCTGATTTGTCGCCCTCATTAGAATGCTGTGGCATCATAGCTCCCAGCAACCTCAAACTCTTGGGCTCAAGCCCTTTCTTATCTCAACCTCCTGAGTTGCTGGGACTACAGACACCTGCCAGAAGGCCGGGCTATTTTTAGAGACGGGGTCTTGCTCTGGCTCAGGCTGCTCTGGAACCTGTGAGCTCAGGCAATCCGCCAGTCTAGGCCCCCCAGACCGCGCCCAGCTAGAGATGCATTCTCTTGATCACTTAGTACCCTCAGTCCCGTAGCAAATGACCTTCCCTTTGCACTTCTCCACCTCATCCTTAAAATCTGAACACACAATACCACTTTCTCAGAGAATTCCAACAGTTTGAGGGTCTGAGCAAGAATCCACAGAGCAGAGCATAAAGAGTGGATTCTGATGACTTTGAAAAGTGGCAGGACTTTGTAGGGCTGTGTCAAGGATTTTACTTTAACCAAAGAGCAAAGGGAACAAATTCCCTGCATAGGGTCATAAGCAGAAGAGTAACAAGAACAAACTTACACTTGAGTTAAGCTTTGAAAAAGAGAGGAAGGCCCATTTCCCTACGTACTTCTCTCCCCTCCTTGTCACAGAGCCTGAAACAACACCATTAAATATTTAGTTATTTTTATTATGCATAATTCTCTCTAGACATTTTCTTTTGAAATGCAAATATTCCTGGAAGGACTAATCCATTAAATAATATAAATAATAAACAACTTGGATTCTTTTTTCAGTTTTTTTGTTTTTTTTAACCAAGGCTGGGTTTGAACCCACCACCTCCTGTATATGGGGCCCGCACCCTACTCCTTTGAGCCACAGGCACCACCCTGGAGTGGATTTTTTAATTGGGTAAATTTTTGCTAACCAAAGAGACTCAAGAAACCCTAAGTCCTTTGGGTGAGGAATGCCAGAGAGATACTAGTGGTGGACTAGGATGAAAGGGATGGTGAGTAGTTTTGTCAAGGGCTGACCCAGGAGGAAATGTGGGCCCCTGGAGAACCAGTCAAGATTCTACATTGCTTCAAAGCACCAAAGGGAGAGTTAGCTGAAGAAGATAATGGAGAAATTGAACTTTTATCTGCTGTTCTGATTACACCAGATAGAAATGCTACAACATAGACAAAATGGGCAAATTCCTTGAAAGATACAAACTATCAATATTCACTCAAGAAGAAACAGTTATGGCTTGGCACCTGTGGCTCAAGTGGCTAAGGTGCCAGCCACATACACCTAAAGTGGCGGGTTCAAATCCAGCCCAGGCCCGCCAAAAACAACAGTGACAGCTGCATCCAAAAAATAGCCAGGTGTTGTGGCAGGCGCCTGTCGTCCCAGCTACTTGGGAGGCTGAGGCAGAAGACTCACTTGAGGCCAGGAGTTGGAGGTTGCTGTGAGCTGTGATGCCATGGCACTCTACCTAGGGGGACAGCTTGAGGCTCTGTCTCAAAAAAAAAAAAAAAAGAAGAAGAAGAAGAAGAAACAGTTATGTAATCCTAGTACTCTGAGAGATCAAGGGAAGAGGATCACTTGAGCACAGGTCAAGACCAGCCTGAGCAAGAGCCAAACCCTATCTCTACTAAAAATTGAAAAATTAGCCAGTCATTGTGGCATGCATCTATACTCCCAGCTACTTGAGAGCCTGAGGCGAGAGGATTGCTGAGCCCAGAAGTGTGAGGTGGCTGTGAAGTAGGCTGACACCAAGGCACTGTAGCCTCGGCAACAGAGTGAGACTCTGTCTCAAGAAATAAAGAGGGCCGAGTGCAGTGGCTCACACCTAGCACTCTGGGAGGCCGAGGTGGGTGGATTGCCAGGGCTCACAAGTTCAAGAATGAGCAAAAGCAAGACCTTGTCTCTAAAAATAGCTGGGCATTGAGGCAGGTGCCTATAGTCCCAGCTACTCAGGAGGCTGAGGCAAGAGAATGGCTTGAGCCCAAGAGTTTGAGGTTGCTGTGAGCTGTGATGCCACAGCACTCAACTCCAGGGTGACAAAGTGAGACTCTGTCTCCAAAAAAAAAAAAAAAGAAGAAGAAGAAGAAGAATAAAGAAAGAAAGAAAAAGAAGGGAAGGAGAGAGGATCCTCCTGAGGAAAGAAGGGAGGGAGGGAAAAGAAAGAAGAAATAGTGAACAGTATAGCCCTTTCCATATTAAAGAAATTGAACATTCAGTTTAAAGTATTTTCACAAAGAAAATTCTGGGGCCAAACATTTAAAGTAGAAGTAATACCAATTCTGTGCAAACTGTTCAAGGAAATTGAAGAGGGCAGAATACTTTTCAAATCACTCTAGGAGCCAACATTACTCTGATAGCAAACCAGGCAAAAACATTACAGGAAAACTATAGACCAATATACCTCATGAATATAATATAGATGCAATAATTCTTAATAAAATGTTAGCAAATTGGACACATCTTTCTATAAAAAGGACAATCCATCATGACTAAGTTGAGATTCATCACAAGAGTGTAAGAATGGTTTAACATCTGAAAATCAAAGCAATGCAATTTACCATATTAATAGATGATATGAAAAAACATCTCAATAGATGCAGAAAAAGGCATTAGACAAAACCCAACACCGTTTTATAATAAAAACACTCAACAATCCAATAATAGAAGGGAATTTTCTCAATCTTATAAAGGGCATCTGCAAAAATTCCATAGCTAACAGCTTAATGTGAAAGACTACATGTTTTCTCCCTAAGATCAGGAACAAGACAAAGATGTCTGCACGTCTAAGGACTCAATCAAAGCAAACAGACAACCTTCAAAATGGGAAAAGATATTTGCATGTGACAAGTCTTACAAAGGTTGGATAACAAGACTATACAGAGTACTCAAATTTTCAACAAAAAAAGAGCAAACAAATCCATTTATCACTGGGCAAGAGGCATGAACAGCACCTTCTCTGAGGAAGACAGACAAATGGCTAACAAACATATGAAAAAATGTTCATCGTCCCTAATCACCATCAGAGAAATGCAAATCAAAAGCACCCTGAGATATCTCCTAACCCCAGTAAGATTATCCCACATCACAAAATCCCAAAGCTGCAGATGCTGGCATGAATGTGGAAAGACGGGAACACTTTCACACTGCTGGTGGGACTGCAAACTAATACAGTCTCTTTGGAAAGAAGTATGGAGAATCCTCAAAGAACTCAAATTAGACCTCCCATTTGACCCCACAACCCCACTGCTAGACATCTATCCAGAAGAAAAAAAGGTTAATTTTATCATAAGGGCATTTGCACTAGATTGTTTATCATGGCTCAATTTACAATCACCAAAATATGGAAACAACCTAAATGCCCATCAGTAATGTCCTTCTCATTCACTCCCCACTCACTCACTGACTCACCAGAGCAACTTCCAGGCCCACAAGCTTTATTCATGGTCAGTACCCTATATAGGTCACTGAGATGGTGACCATTTTTAATCTTTTATACTGTACAATGGTTCCATTGTATCTTTTCTATATTTAGATATGTTTAGATATACAGATCTTACCACTGTGATAAGTGTTCAATGCCTACAGTATTCAGTACAACAACCTGCTGTACAGATTTGTCGCCCAGGAACACTAAAACCTGGGTGTTGTAGAGGCATATGTTAGGCATAGTCCTCTAGGTTTGCCTAAGTTCCCTCCATCATGTCCACACAACAATGAAATCACCTAACGATGCATTTGCCAGAATGTATCCCCATTATTAAACGCTGGATGACTGTAAATGCAAGAGTGTATCCCCATTATTAAACGCTGGATGACTGCAAATGCAAATTGGAAAAATGATTCCAATTTTAGTGGAATTGGTTCTACCAATTCCACTAAAACAACCAATTGTATTCCACTGGACACAATTCATTGTAGATAAGAATCATTTGCATTATTACCAGTTTTCTACAACTTACAAAGTTATAAAGTAGCTCAAAGACAATGAAATATGGATATAACCCTGAAGGGTGCTACTCTCTAGTTGTTGGGTTATTTTGGTTTTTGTTGCTTGGTCTATTTCAAAGTCTTTCACAATGTTTATTGGCACCATACTGTTGACTTGTCCTTCTTGAAATGTCTTCCTGGCCTCCATGCTGCTTCAATCTCTTAATTTTCCTCTTCCCTTGCTGCTTATTTACATCTTAGTCTGTTAGTCCTTCTCTTCTCAATTTCTAAATGTTGGAATGTTCCGGGACCCTGAGCTCTCTTGATTTTATGCTCCCTAGGTAAATATCATCTGGTCTATCATCAGCCCATAGGCCAAATCTGGCCCACTACCTGCTTTTGTAAATAAAGATTTATTAGAACGTGAATTAGAATATATTCATTCACATATTGTGTATGGGAAGCTTTCATCCTATAATGGCAGAGTTAACTGGTTGTGACAGACTGTATGGCCCACAAAGCCTAAAACACTTGCTTGCTGGCTCTTTACAGATAGTCTTACGGCTTTCACAACATACCTCGATGACTCCCAGATTTATACATCCAACCTGACCTCACCTCAGCGCTGTAGACTCATTAATACTGCCACCTTGACCATACTCCATCACATGGCTAAAAGCCACGTCTGACCATAGCTATCCTCACATCTGCTCCTCTCCAGCACTTCCCGTCTCAGTAAATGGCACCACTGTCACCCAGTTGCTTAGGCCAAAACTTTTAGCATCGGTCTTCTTCTACTCCTCTTCTGCTTTTGCACTCCATATTATTTTCTATCAGAAAATTCTGGTGGCTCTTCCTGTTTAAAAAAGCCTGATTTTTGGATCTGGAACACATTCTTCTTAGTAAAGTATCACAAGAATGGAGAAGCAGGAATCCGATGTACTCAATTCTAATATGAAGCCAGTAGATGAATTAATACTCACATAAGAGAAAAACTCAAAGGAATTCAAGGTGGGGGGCAGAGGTATGAGGGAGTGGTGAAAGGGGGGAAGGTAGGGGGTGGGAGCTCCCACTTAAAGGGCACACTGTTAGGATGTATGGAACACTCTTGGGGGTGGGACACAATTATAAGAGGGACTATACCTAACATATGCAAACATTGTAGCCTAATTCTTTGTATCCTCAATTAACCTGAAACAATAAAAAATACATAAACAAGCAAAAATTTAGAAAAATAAAATTAATATTCTTAGGCAGTCCTGAGGAGGAGATATTTGCTAACAAGATGCTCTCTCCTGATCCTCTCTCTTGACCCAGTCACTATCTTCAAAACAATACCATCAAGTATTAACAACCTGCTGTCTGCACTAAAAACTGATAGTATTCGTGCAATCTTTTTGGCCAGCTGTAAATGTCAAATAGTTTGTGATCAAATGATAAAGACATATTTGGAATTCTTTGGATGTGAATATATAGCTCAATCTACCATCTTTAAGTTAAAAGACCTAAAAGTAGAAATAAAGAAGTATTTATACTTAAAAACAAAAAAGCCTGATTTTATTATACTTCTCTCCCCCCATCCCCCAACTGCTAACCTTCTCGCCCAAACAGCCATCATCTCTTGTTGGGATGAGCAACTCTCTGCTAACTGCTCTCCCTGCTTCCTCCCTCACCCCATAGCAGGCAAATGCTCCCTAGAAACACAATCCAAATAAAGTCACTCCCTTGCTCAGCAGCTTCCCTCATGCTGAGAATAAAACTCAACATCCTTCCAAGGCTCTGGCTGCTCCCCTGACTTGCCTCCTTCCACTTTCTCAACCACTTCTCCACTCCGGCCTCACTGACCTTGCTCATCCTCAAACACAGCAAATACAACCCCCACATGTGTCTCTGGACGTTTACCCTCAACTCTTCCCTCTGCCTGAAAATGTGTCCCCAGAGAGCCACATGGTTCAAGTCCTCACTTCAGCAAGATCACTATTCAGACGCTGACTTTTCTGAGATTTCTCTGCTTCTCCTAAAATACCGGTCCTCAGCACTCTCTAGCTCCTTACCCTGCTACCCTGCCTTATTTTTCCTCTACTTTAATATACAGCAGGTACCAAAAATGTTATACAGTTTAAGAAAGGAAAAACTATATTAAAATTGTAATAAAGTACAACAAAAGATGAATACAAGTCATGTTTGAGCACCTCTAGTAATTGTAGAAGTCAAACATGACTTGAGTATTATAATTTTAATATAGTTTTTCCCTGCTTAAAAGCTATATACATTTCGCAGTCTGATATCACTATTATCAATAAATATGTGTTGAATTAATGAATGGTCATAATCCAAACATAGAGAATAATAAAACAAGATATAAGCAATTTCTTGGCTGGGCATGGTGGCTCACACTTGTAATCCTAGTACTCTGAGAGGTTGAGGCAGGAGGAACCCTTGAGCTGAGGAGCTCTAGACCAGCCTGAGCAGGAGGGAGACCCTATCTCTACTAAAAATAGAATAAGTAGCCAAGCATAGTGACACACGCCTGTAGTCTCAACTACCTGGTAGGCTGAGGCAGGAGGATGACTTGAGCCCAGGAGTTTGGGGTTACTCTGAGCTAGGCTGAGGCCATGGCACTCTAGCCCAGGTGACAGAGCAAGATTCTGTCTCCAAAAAAAAAAAAAAAAGAAAGAAGAAGAAAATATAAACAATTTCCTAAGAGCACATGCTTCTCCACACATAAATGGCAAAAGACTAGGGTTTGACTCAAACCCTACTAATCACTCAGGCAAGTTTTGAGATTTCCTAAAGAGTAGCCTACCAATAATACACTTGCCCTCCGGAAACACACTAAGGTTATCTTAACACACAGGGCACATACCTTCTGCCAGTGAGTAGAAGGGAGATGGGGGGATAGGGAGGGAAGAAAAGGGGCCTAAGAGGAAACACTTGCATCCTTCTAAACCTAGGAGTAGTTGTTAACCGGGTGGCTTCGAATCCCTGGCGTGTGAGTATTCTTCCATCATGCCAAGACACAGTGCTTGTCCCCTCTGCAGGATACTACAGCCAAGCGCCATCTTGGAAGCAGAGAGACCAAGCCCTCACCAGCTGGGCCTTGATCTTTGAATTCCCATCCTCCAGAACTATAGGAAATAAACTTCTATTGTTTACAGATTATGCAGTCTCTAGAATTTTGTCACAGTAGTACAAATAGACGAATACAGCTGGTGATCTTGGGCAAGTGATTCATCTCTATTGAGTCTCAGCTTCTTTACCTGACACGTAAGAAAAATTATCTCCCTCCTACCCATCCCAGTTTTTCCTTGGGATGTAAGTGAGATGAAGTATTTGAAGCTCTTTTAACCAGAACAGAGCCCTGAAGGAAGGAAATCTGAGGAGACCCTGGTCCAGCCCACCCATTTTATAGATGTTAAAGCTGAGTTCCTCAAATGTTTCTTTTTTATCAGTTTACCATCCCTTGTTCCATTGCTGTAGAAGGCACCTTCTCCCGGAATCTGATAAATTCATTTTTTCAGGAATTAAAAATAGATATTGAAGGTACAAGAGTATCATTCCTAGAAGTGCCTGTCTTTTGCTTAGGAGATACACAGTAAGGGGATTTCCTACAGATTTTCTTTTGGATTTCTTTGAGTAGATTAGTAGAATGGTACTTTTGGATGGGGCAGTTTCAAAGTCTTTCCCAATTTTCTTGACATAAATCATTGCCTTTCTCTATACATGTGACATTGAATATTGGACAAAAGTTGCTTCCCTGTTTGAGGAAACAGCATTGTCCCAAAGTCTAGAGGATTTGCCTGCAAATACAAAAACTAGAATGCTCAGACCTCCTGAAGTCATGAAAGCAGTCAACATCTTTGAAGAAATGAGAAAGAGGAAAGGGAAGAGAGGCTGGAGATAGAATTCAATCACCATTGCCAATGATTTAATCAATTATGCCTATGTAATGCAACCTCCGTAAAAATCCCTCAACAACAGAGTTCAAAGAACTTCTGGGCTAGTAAAACACATCCACAGGTTGGGAAAGCAGGACACCACAGCTCTGCAGGGACAGAAGCTCCTACTCTTGGACCCTTTTATAGTAAATAATATATAATTTTGAACTAAAATGATGGGGCTGGGCATGATGGCTCACGCCTGCAATCCTAGCACTCTGGGAGGCTGAGACAGGTGGATTGCATGAGCTAACAAGTTTGAGACCAGCCTGAGCAAGAGCAAGAGCAAGGCCTGTATCTTTAAAAAAAAAAAAATAGCTGGATACTGTGGCAGGCACCTGTAGTATCGGCTATTCGGGAGGCTAAGGCAAGAGGATCACTTGAGTCCAGGAGTTTGATGTTGCTGTGAGCTATGACACCATAGCACTTTACACAGGATGACAAAGTGAGACGTTGTTTCAAAAAAATAAAAATAAAATAAAATGGTGATATAGTTGCATTCCATTAACATGGAAAGACATTCATGGTATATGGCAATGCATACATTTGTGTTTAATAAGCCCTTGTACGATTCTGAGGCGTACTAACCACTTCTATAAATAGCCTTAATCCAGGATGATTGTCTGAAGCAGAGTTGGTCTTACTGCTGAGGAGGAAGAAAGGTGTCATCCGTCCAAGAAGTCTTGAAAAACACCAATTGTGGCTGGGCACAGTGGCTCAGACCTAATAATCCTAGCACTCTGAGAGGCCGAAGTGGCTTGCTTGAGCTCAGGAGTTGGCGACCAGTCTGAGCAAGAGCAGAAACCCCATCCCCACTAAAAATAGAAAAACTAGCCGGGTGTTGTGGTGCGTACCTGTAGTCCCAGCTACCGAAGAGGCTGAGGCAAGAGGATTTTGCTCGAGCCCAAGAGTTCAAGGTTACTGTGAGCTATGATGTTACAGCACTCTACCTAGGGTGACAGAGTGAGACTCTGTCTAAGAGGAGAAAAAAAAAAAAGTAAAAGTAAAACACATCGTGTTCCCAGAAAAATTCTAGAGAAGTTTAAAGTCAGTACATTCACAAGAAGCTGAAGAAGATTTCAGAGTCAGGGAATTACGTCCTATGTTAATCAAGCCTTTTAATATTTGTCTGAGAATATCTAAGCTCCTGAACAGAGGATCTTAGAATAACAGAATGTCACAGCTGCCTGGACCTTGGAGCTCAGTATTCTGGAACAGCCCCATGGTTTTCACCAGAGGACACTAAAAACATGAGAACTCTGGGCTGAGAGATGACCTGACAACCAGCTAAGCAGAAATGAGGTGAAAGGAAGGTAAATGCTGGCTTGTTGGATTTATTCCCAATGGACTCTAAGAGGCCAAGCTATAGGTACTTAATAATGTCCCACAGGGTCGCCCAGAACTGCCCAATGAAGACATTCTGGAAGCAGCCAAAGATTCTGTAGGAGTAAAATCTTCCCCTCTGCAGACAACAGTCTCTAGACAAGCGTGACCACAGTCATTCTCACAAGCTCTGTCACTGAGAATGAATTTCAATTTACAGCAAAACTTAATGTGAAAACAAACCCTCCTGCAAAGGTCAGGGTGAAAGGTTGAACTCAAAAATTTCCCTTCCCAGTAGTTTGGCATTAACTTTTTCCTAAAATGTATTTTCTAGGTTAACCTTTAAACAAATGTACTCGCCAAGGATGTTAGAAAACACTGAGTTACATTTAATAATTCTTAAATGAATAACAATTTTACATCAGGAAAGATTTCTTATTATAGTTAAAATTTCATTCCAGCAGATACTACGGACCTAGTCAGTAGATAACTATGGGAGATAAGTGGATCAGTGGCCAAGACCTAGGACATTGTTTTTTTCTCTAAACATGTTTTGCTGTTGTTGTAATATGTCTATACAGGGCCTTTGGGTTTTATAACTCCTCCGCGGAATTGGGACTCCTCCTTGAAGCTTTCAGGTATGTTCAAGTGAAAAGGAAGCTCAGTTGACTTGGGAATAACAGGGGTCTAAACTGCAGAGATCCGGATTTGTTTCCAACCAAACACAGATTGAAAATACAGTATTGGGGGATGCGAAATCTGTGTGTACCGAGGGCTGCGTTTTTGTATGGGAAGGGGGTTCCACAGGGCCAACTCCGGGGCTAGATATGTGTGGATTTTGGTATATTTCGGGGGGAGGGGGACCTGGAACCAATCTCCCCTCATATACTAGGGACAACTGTACGGTCATTCTGGAATCACAGTACTGGAAAGAGTATTGCTAAATCGGTGTGTTTTCTCATACACCTTACTTTGCAGATGGCTGGGGACACAACCGGAGACGTTTAACCCATAATCCCTGGCTTTAAATCCCTTTATTGCCAATGAAAACATGTATTGGAGTCATATAGGCAGAATTCAAAGCAAAGAAAGTTGAGAACACGTCTAAAATGTTAGCGGTCACGTCTTGTTTTGGCCATTAGGAGTCCTTTCTCCCTTATTTTCATAAAATATTTCCCTCTGGGAGTGAACAACCTTCTCTCTCACCTTCTCTTCAGCAGGGACAGATTCAGGTTTTGGGAGTCTTAATATTTGTGCAGTTTGGGGGAACAAGTTTAGAAGGTTAAAAATTACACATGCAGGCTCGGCGCCTGTGGCTCAAGTAGCTAAGGCGCCAGCCACATACACCTGAGCTGGTAGGTTCAAATCTAGCCTGGGCCTGCCAAACAACAACGAAGGCTGCATCCAAAAAAAAAAAAAAAAATAGCCGGGCATTGTGGCGGGCATCTGTGGTCCCAGCTACTTGGGAGGCTGAGGCAAGAGAATCGCTTAAGCCCGAGAGATGGAGGTTGCTGTGAGCAGTGATGCCATTACATTCTACCCAGGGTGACAGCTTGAGCCTCTGTTTCAAAAAAAAAAAAAAAGTACACAAAGCTATTCAATGTAAGGAAAGAAATCGTACTGTATTACAAATTTTAAAAAGCTGACAAATACATATGAAAGTAACAATGCATGCATTAACTCAAGGTTGCCATTCCACAATGTGTACATATCTCAAACAACATGTTATGCATGATAAGTATATGCAGCTTTATTTGTCAATTAAAAAATGTTAAAAAATTTTCTTAAAGATTATGAAAGCAGCATCACACATATAACCTGAAACCAATTAAGGTGGACAAATGTGGACACATGCCCACCCTCAGGAGTGAAAAATCACAAAATCCAAAAATCTAATCTAATATTTTACTAATGAATATTCTGATAACCTCTATAATATTTTTCTCCTACATGATGTTGTTTGCTGGATCAGACTTTACCTGAGTTCCATTGCCTCTGGATTTTCCATTATATGAACCAATATGTTTCTTTATTTGAGTTACTTGCAACATAGGGTCCTAGTTTATACAAAGAGATATGAAAAACTCATAGTAAGGTTTAGGGACAGATGGACCCTGGGGTCATGAAGAAAAGCCTTTCAGGATTTAGCCTCACTTGCAAAATATGGAATGATCTGTGCCATCATCTGTCACTGCCCTCTGATGGCAGAAGGAATTTAGAATCACTTCATTTTCAGCACTGTGACAAATAGAATTGGACCCCACAAGGATATTTGGAAAAATAAAAACATCAGTAAGACCAGAACAGTAACACAATAACATTATTATGCCTCTACCAACTATTTCATAATTAGCCCTTAAGGGCAAATGGTAATATGGTTTCTTTGATGTGGTTACCTCGAATTAATTATTGCCATGTACTGCTTTGTTTCCAGTGGAATAAAGAAATAATTGCACAAAGATGGAGCAGAAAAGGTGGGAACATGTTACAGTAAAAACTGTATTTTCTGAAACTTCATTAGGTCAGGGCAATTAATAGAAGCAGAAGGAAACCACAACACACAGCAAGCATTAGGGAACAGAGCTTTGAGATATAAATGTGAACTTCCCTGAAGAAGACAGACGCATGGCCTACAGACATATGAAAAATGCTCACCATCCTTAATCATCAGAGAAATACAAATCAAAACCACCCTGAGATATCATCTAACGCCAGTTAGAGAACTTTATTTTTAAATAGTTAATGATTTTTAGAGTATCATCTATTGGGCAGTGCCTGTGGCTCAGGGGGCAGGGCACTGATCCCATATACCAACGGTGGAGAGTTCAAACCTGGCCCTGGCCAAACTGCAACAACAACAACAAAAAAAATAGCTGGGCATTGTGGTGGGCGCCTGTAGTCCCAGCTACTAGGGAGACTGAGGTAAGAGAATCACCTAAGCCCAAGAGCTGGAGGTTTCTGTGAGTTGTGATGCCACAGTACTCTACCAAGGGTGACACAGTGAGACTGTCTCTAAAAAAAAAATAAAGAATATCATCTATTAAGGTAAACACTGGGGCTTTGAATAGACCAGTCTATGTTGACTATAGCTATTTGAAGTTTATCAGAACAGGGATATTTTTGTAAAACTAAGAATATAGACAAGATCTTTAAAAAACGTGTTTTGGGTGTGAAAATCAGATGCCCTTGGAAACCATTTACACTGACTTTTTTTTCTTTATTTGGGGGCATATCTCAAGAAAACATCTCAGTTTTCCATTTCATCACATTTATTTTTATATTTATTCTTTATGCAAATGATGTTATGTGAGAAATATGCTAGGTGGTATTTAATTTCCAAGCATTTTTTTTTTTACCATTTTCAATTACTGTATTTATCCATGCAGACTTAAATACCATATGGTCACATCATCTACTTTGACCCATGAAATTTCTCAGTACCTCCTATTACTATGTATCTGTATGCCCTTCAGACTAAGTCAAAACTTATGAAGGGCCAATACATTTACATTTTATTACTTCTTAAATGATGTAACACTGGGGAAGCAAAGGGAGAGTTTCATCTTCTCTATTCTCGGTGCAGCTGCCAAATGAGTTGGTAGCTTTTCTGTGTCCCATAGGAAGGAGAAGCCATATGCTGGTAAAAACTTCTCAGAGCCCTTGTTCTACAACCAGCTGATTCATAGTTTTTAAGATGATGTAAGAAAAGAAATCCACGTAGAGCTCATGGACTCCTCTGGTTTTTCTTACTCCTTTGAAATTTGGGATGTCAGTAAGATTATGCAGACTTATTTCTATTTTACACACAAAATGTTGTCTTTTTTCCTTGGGAGATAGAAAAATTCCTGCTTCTATTTTCAATTTGCCTTTTTATGAACTCAATCTTATATTTTAAGAAAATGACAACTTCCTATATTTCCTATTGTTCTTCAATAGAAGAATATGTTTTGCTTCAAAAGATTTTCTTAAGAAAACTTGTATAATACAATTGTGGCTATAAAAATCAGTCAACCAATTCAATAAATCTTTTAAGCATTTGAAGCATTTTCATATATATATTTTTACTTGTTCCTCCAAACTCATTTCTAAGATAGGATGGTGTGGGTGGGTATGAGATTATTTGAAGCAGATTTGACGGGAAGTAGTTTATTGGGAAAATGTTAAGGATTTATCCAGAGGATGAGCCTTTGACAAAACACACTTTGCTGTTATTCCCCTTTCTCTCTCTGCTAAAAAAGAGAAAACAAAGGTAAGAGCTAACAGTCTCAAACCTTCTTGGCACCTAGAAATCTTAAGATCTAAGTAGGAAGCTAAAATTAAAAAAAATATTTTAAGGTATAAATTTTATATAAAGACATCACCTTCTGAATGGTAGAGAGAAAATGGCTACAGAACCCAGAGAAATCCCCAGATGTACATAAAAAAAAAAAAAAAGATTGTGTTTGTTTGTTTGCCTGCTTATTTATTCATTCATTCATTCACTTATTTATTTGAGACAGCCCCTCACTCTGTTGCATGGGCTGGAGTGCAGTGGTGTTTTCCTAACTTCAGTCTCAAGTGATCTTCCTGCCTCAAGCTCCTAAAGTGCTGGGATTACAGGCGTGAGGAACTGTATGCAGATTGTTATTCAGAGCACTAGAATATATTGGGAAAGAGGGTATAGTGGCAACCCCCTTAAGTATTGCACTTAGATATTATGAAGGAAAAACTATATGTCCCAAATTAAGAAAAAAGTGAAGAAAATGTATTTCTACCTTTAGTGCCAGCTCATTTCTTCATGACCTTGGCTTTCAGTCTGAAAGTGATTTAATGAAGATTGGATTTTACTTCATTATATTTTTAAAAAGGTATCAAACAGTCTTACTCTGCAGTGACTTTCTATTCAACTCAGAAGTGCCCTTCCTATGCATCTCAGCCACACAGTCTCATCTTCTGCAAGCTTTGTAAGAGCAGTTGCATCTATGTATGCTCAGATGTATAATTTAAAACTCAGATGATGATATTCAGGAAAAGTCCAAGAATAAGGGTTGAATTAGCAAAATTTTTATTGATTTTAGGTCCCTGAACTCTGTGATCCAAGTACAAGCAAGGGATGCCAAAAAGTCAGGAGGAAAGTTGATGAGTAAGCTGCAGGAGATGGAGGTAAACGAGTCCAGAACTGAGCCTGCTCCAAAAACATGGAGATCCGTCCTGTAATGACACAGATCATAGGAAGTGGGGTTATGTAGAGCAATCCCCACGAAGTAGACATCAGAGGTATCTTTATTATTATAGTTAGGTAATTTTAAGATAATGCTCAGGCTAGAAGATATTTTTCCTTTCCTTCCCTGTGAAGATAACATGTTCTTGATAAAAAGAATAATTCAAACAATGGATTCCCACTGAAAGGGAAACAGATAAGAGATCTATTCTTTATTCAGGAAAATATTTACTAATTCATTAAGTATATAATAAATGAGACACTATTGCAGTCTGTAGATGTCTAAAAATGAGTAGATTTGCACATTGGAACTTTGGACACAAATAAAAATAAACAGACATTTAAAAAAACAAAATCAGAAGTGGAAATAAACAATTCCATGCCTATAACAAATTATGTCTATAGTGAAAGAAATGAGCTCGAATTAATTACATAATTGTAGAAAGAGAAATTGGCAGTTCTGGGATCTGAAGTAGCCTTAAGTAATGATAAAGAATAAACACACTTTAACTGGTTATTGATCTAGGCTGAAAAGAATATTTCCCTCAACATTGTCTTGTGTTTGGTATCATACTCTCTGGTACTGCCTTAAGGGAAGACCAGTGCTATTCATTTTGATTCTTATATTTTTATAGTTTATTTTTATGGCTTTAATTAACCCTTCCCTAAAAGATTTTAATATTGTCTCTTTATCCCAGATATTCTGAAATTTCACAACGATGTGCCTTAATGTGGGTCTTCTTTTCTTCATTTTACTTTTCCTGTTTTCTTTGGAACACTAATTTTTTCATCAAGCATAGGAATTTCTGCTTTATTATTTTTGTGAAATTAGGGGTTTCTGCTTTCTTTGTTTATTCTATTAGTCATTTATTGAAATCTAGATTACTTAATTCTGCTTTTTTCCCTCCTAGTTTAGAAATTATATTCTATCCCCTGACTTCTTCAAAAATATGCCTTAAATATATTTATTTCAAACTTTGAGGATTTTTCCTTTTCTGCTATCATATTTTAACTTTCAAAAACTTTCTTATTTTGTGAATGTTTCTTTTTTAGTACTGAGTTTCTAGTCCATGGCATAGAAACATTTTATTCTTTCTATGAAGATACTAAGTTTTAAAATAATCCTTTATCTCTACACTGTTTCTATCTCTTCCATGTTGTTTTATTATTTTTTTTTGATTGTTGCCATTTCTGTAGAATGGTTAAAATCAAAAAACAACTGGCAATACTAACTTCTGATGAGGATACAGAGCAACAGGTACTCATCCATTGCTGGTGAAGATGTAAAATGGTACAGCCACTTTTGAACACTGCTTGGCAGTTTCTTATATAGCCAGATATAATCCTAACATAAAACCCAACCATCTTGCAACAAGGTATTTTACTTAACGAATTGTGAGATTTTTTTTTTTTCATAACTAGCAGAACATTGGAAGATAACTAGGAAACTTTTAATAGGTAAATTCAGGTAAATGAGTGAACAAACTGTGGTACATTCACATAGTGAAATACAAGTCAGAGCTGTCTTAGTCTATTTTGTGCTGTTATAACAAAATACCTGGGATTGTATCATTTATGAAGGCCACACATCTCTCACAGTCTGGAAGATGGGACTTTAAGATCAAAGTGCTGGCACCTGGCAGGCATTCTCATTGCATCTTCACCTGACAGAAAGCAGAGAGACAAGCTAGGGGAAGGAGAAGTTAGCAAGCTAGCTGAGGGCTACCTGAAGCTTCTTTTACTACTCCATTGAGGAAGAAGTCTTCTTGGCTTAATCAACTCTTGAAGGACATACCCCTTAATGCCATCATACTGACAAGGACTGAGTTTTGGAGGGACTTATTCAAACTGCAGCAAGAAGTTAACAGCTAAGGATGCTAAAGCAAAAGCAAACAGACAGCCCTCAGAATGGCAGAAGATATTTGCCTGTTATGAATCTGACAAAGGGCTGAGAACCAGAATCTACAGAGAACTCAAATTAATCAACAAGAAAAGAGCAAACAGCTTATGTTTATAAGTGGGCAAGAGACTTGAACAGAAACTTCTCTGAAGATGATAGACAAATGGCCAGCAAACACATGAAAAAATGCACATCATCCCTTACCATCAGGGAAATGCAAATCAAAACCATCCTGAGATATCACCTAACTCCATTGAGATTAGCCCACATCAAAGTCCCCAATCTACAGATTCTTGTGTGGTTGTGGATTGAGGGGAAAACTTTTGTATTGCTCATGGAATTACAAACTAAAACAACCTCTATGGAATAAGTATGGAGAAATATCAAAGTACTCAAACTGATGTTCAATTTGATACCATAATTCCAATTACTAGGAATCTACCCAGAAGAAAAAAAGAAATCATTTTACCACAAGGACATTTGCACTAGAATGTTTATTGCAGCTCAATTCACAATTGTCAAGACATGGAATCAACCCAAGTGCCCATCAATCCCATAACTGGATTAACAAGCTGTGGTATGTGTATACCATATACACATACCATAAGAAAAGATGAAGACTTTACATCTTTTCTATTTGCCTGAATTGAAACACATTCTTCTCAGTAAAGTATCACAAGAATAGAGGGAAAAGTATCCAATGTACTCAATACTATTATGAAACCAATATATAACTACATGCAAATAGGAAAGAAAAACATAAGTATAGAGTAACAGAGTGGGGGGAGGGTGATGCGGGGATCTCTCCTAATGGGCACAATGTAATGGTATTTAACATGTCCCCAGAAGAAGGGCTCAACTACAACGTGAACTTAACCACTGAAATGAAAATAATGTAACCTAAATATGTGTATGCTCATATCAATCTGAAATAAAAAAAAAAAAGAGGTTACAAACTAAGCAAACAGGAAATGGAAAGACACAGATGAATCTGAAATGCTTATTGCTACATGAGAAAAACCAGTTTGAAAAGGCATGATTTCATTAAATAACATTCTGGGAAAAGCCAAGCTATTGAGATTGTAAACTTAACTAGTGCCTGTCGGAGATCACAATGGGGAAGGGTGATCACTTGAACAGATGAAGTGTAGGAGGTTTTCAGGGCAGTGACACTAATTTTGTATATGATACTGTGATGGTGGATACAGGAAACATGGATTTATCAAAACCTATAGAATTTTATAGAAGGAATGAACCTTGATGTATGGAAGTTATAAAAAAACTTGTATGAACTTAGGGGATCTCAGGGTATAATGCAGATTGGGACAATAGAATTTCACTGCATTACACATGGTTAAAACAACCTTGCTCTAGGGGTTAAGGAGAAAAGGTGCTGACCTAAGTATCTCAGGAAATGAGTTGGGCCTTTAAGACTAAAAGCAAAATGAACTGAATATAAGCACTTTAGTTGATAAAATTATTTTGGTCAGGAACATAAGTTATTCAGAAACCAAAGAAATCTAACACTTAAGTAAAATGATTTTGTATGGTGGGAGCCAAGTTTCTTGAGTGTTGAGGTTGGAAGTTTCACGTAAGCAGGAGGTGAAGGCTAGAATGATCCATATGGTAATTGGTTTTATTTAGAGAGATCAGTATGAACTCTTTCATCTTAATTAGACACAGATGGTTAGATATAGAAATATTTGTATGTGTATAATCTAGTTGATATACACACATATATTTCCTGGCTGGGTCAGTTCAAAGGGCCTAGACGTAGGAATATTCTCCAAAGAATATATCTAGAGCCAGAACTTTTTAAATACCATTATCTAAAAAGGGACCAGAGGACTAAGAGAAGTGACTGATTCTAGGTCCGGGGCAGGGACTATACAAAATGAAGCAGGAGTTTTTGTAGGGCTAGAAATTAAGAAAGTTTGACACATAAACATAAACACATACACACACAATGGTAGGGTATGTCAAGGGGATAGAGGAGCCAACTGAAAGTTCTCCCAATGGCTAACGCAGGAAGCCTTTGAGTAAGAAAATAAAGTAAGCCAAAGTATAAAATTAATATCCATGAGCCCATAATTGAAAAAGTAAATACATGGGAAGAATAAACAAATATCTCATGTAGAATAATTTTAAATTATCAATATTCCACATATGAGGAATTAGATCATAAATCCTCCCTCCTTAAATGGGGCCACACATAGTGACTTCCTTCCAAAGAGTGCAGTGAAGAGGAGAGGAAAGAATAACTTTACAGTGAAGAAACGTGAGAAATACTATCTCAGCCAAGTGATCAAGGTTAATCTCAGCAGGGAGAAGTTTGTGGATACTACGACGAACCCCTGAAATGGGATAAAAATGGCACATTGCCTTTATCGTCTTCCTAACCAATCTATACACACCTGTCTAATCAAGAGAAACACGTCAGACAAGGCACAGTTGAGGGGCATTCCTGACAGGTACTCATTCACTTTCAAGGCCATAGAAAACAATGAATACTTAGAAACTGTCATGGCCAAAAACAACCTAATGAGACCTGATGCCTAAATGTAAAACAATAACTTGGAATAGAAAAAATACATTAGGTAAAAATTAAGAAATCTTAATAAAATAGAGACTTCAATTAATAAGTAAATACCAACATTGGTTCGTTATTTGTGACAATAGTTCCATATCCTTTCAAGAAGTTGACAAATAATTTTTCTATAAATTAATACTATTCTTAAATCAAAATTTCCTCTAAAAATACTACATGAGGATAATAATTCTTTTTAAAAAGTGAAAGGTTTGATAATTCTGTTTGAGAAGCTGTGGTAAAACATGAACAAAACTGCATATCTCCTCTGGCGGTAAAGTTGGCAATGTAGAACTAAAACTCAATAGGTTTTTATCTTTCAATCCCTTCCTCCCACGTCTAAGAATTCCTTGCAAGACATATCTCTAATAAGACAAGACTACATCTCCACAAAAGGCTTCATGTAGCATCATTTATAATGGCAAATTATTGGGAACAAATAAGTGTGCATGCATGACATGATGGTTGAACAAATCATGGCACAACACACATAATAAACTACTATGGATCTCTGAGAATGAATGAAGAATGTCTCCACAAAACAATGCAGAGTGAAGAAAGCATAATAGAAAAGGGTGGTATGCTAAATCCTGTGTGCTAGGAGAGTGGGAAGCAAGACCCCATTCATGGCTAGGGAAAGCACCCCCAGAAAAAGAGGAAAATTAAAAAGGAGGCTAAATGAGTCAGAACAAAGAAAAGTCAACGAGTTTACATTTAAGCTAGCCATCCTGCTTTTCCTGAAATTCTAGCCTGTTGGGGATACAGCTTACAAACACCCCTGCTGGGTATGTGAACACTCTGAGGAAAAATGGTCACAGAAGAGGCTATGACAAGACTTAGAAAGATGTGTTAATTGGGTTGTCTCCTGCCTAGTAAACAGGGAAAGCAGATACCTATTGTGGAGACTTGCATTTGTCTGGGGCAGAGATCAAGGGAGTAGCTTGAGCCCTGAGATATGGGCAGAAGAGCTTATATCCCTTATTTCAGAGGAAGATCCCTTATAGAGATGATGGGAGGAAAATGCCTTCCTCCCACCAATTCCTCAGAGGAGATTAATGCTGGTGGTGTTTTACTCCACAGGAAACTAGCAGAATTTAACACCTCCCTAGAAATCTGTGTGTGGCTTGTGACCTCAAGAGGGAGGCTCTCCCAATATAAGGCTCAGATTTTTGATTTCTCAGGTCCACCCTTAAGATTAATTATAATAACAATATGAGCAATTATGCTCAATTAGAGAAACTGCTTGTGTTTTTATTCCTTCCCTCAACTTACCCTCTGGGCAAAAAGACTTCAATAAAAGCAGAGTGGAGCAAACACTCAGGCCATTGCCAGAATCCCACAATAGGCAATGGACCCCTGATCTCCCACTTTTAATTCTACTCTATGTCTCATGTCCCTTTCTTTACCATAGTTTCCAACTCTATATTTCTTCAGTCAGTTGCCACCAAATCCACAGGTCTTAGTGGACCCTGACACTGTGGAAATAAATTAACATTAAAAAAAAATCAGTATCTCTAGCTGGGTGTTGTGGTGGACGCTTATGGTCCCAGCTACTTGGGAGGTTGAGGCAAGAGAATCACCTAAGCCCAAGAGCTGGAGGTTGCTGTGAGCTGTGATGCTACAGCACTCTACTGAGGGTGACAAAGTGAGACTCTGTCTCTAAAAACAAAACAAAACAATCAGTATCTCTTGGTCCTCATGTGGTTGCTCTGTTTTCCCAGGCACCATAGCATAGAGCAAAGAACCTAGTGTTATATAACTACTTTTAACATGAACTTTCAGTTATCCTATCCCATTCTGGTGTCACTCTGAGCCCTGCTTTTACGACCCAAGTGTTTCTAATTTCTGAGAATACGTGATAGACATAACTTCCTTCTTGAGGTTTCTTTCCTTGTAGGTTTTATAAGTTTTCTAAGATATAAATCAGTTATTACTCATTTGTTTGTGTTTTGACGTCCTAATTATTATTGTTATATCTTTCTTCTGTCATTTTTATACTTGTTATGTTTGTTTGCTATCATTTGACAAAGAAAGAGAGAAATTTATATATTCACCACAAATAATTTAACTGTCAGTCCTCAGAATTTGGTTTTGAATTTGCTATATGCATTGAGTTTAAGTTAACATTAAGCTGAATTTTACCTGGTTTGGATTTAATTTCTTTTGTGAAATAATTAAACTTATTTTATCTTCATAAAGGTATTCAATAAAGCATTTTATTCATTCAACAAATATTTACTTGAGGACTTTCTATAAACCAAGCGTTATGGTATAAATGCCTCCTGGGTTACATTAAAATATTTGCCTTTTAAATAAAGCAGGAAACTCTTGCAGGGTTTCAATAAAATAATAACATGTTAAAAAGTATAACACTTCAGCCGCTGTTGATAAAATGAATTAGGACATAATTATAGCAAAGAGATCAAAGAAGGAGGTAATTTCTGTCATGAAAATAAATGAAGATAGTGTGTTAGGTGAGGGGAATAGGGATAATGGGCTTATTTGGGAAATGTTTCCAAGGTATATTATGGTACTTACTAACTGCATCTAGGCAGCGATGAAAATGAAGAAAATGGACAACTCAATTTTCTCTCTTAAACAACCTCGGAGCTTCTCTACTGAGAAGAAGACAACTGGTAAAGGAATGTATTTATGAAAATGAGAGTGACAAGGAGGTATGTTTCAAGGGCCAAATTTTATATGTGTCACATCCAAGTCCTGACTTATAAAACAATTTACAGTGTAATGAAAACGAGTCATCAGAGTCAGTGAGATTCAACATACTGATATCTGCTCTAAGTTGTCATGGTTTTTAAATTAAAAGCAAAAGATGTGCAACCGCCTCTTAGTGATTGGACAAAAAGATGACCTTTGATCAAATAGAAAATTAAAATTCTCAAAAGAAGCTTAGGATTCTAATTTTCAAGGATATCAGTTAAACAATCAAAGTGCTGTCAATAGAATTATATAGCACGTATACCATCAAAGAATTTATTAAGCTGAAAATTGGAAGTAATTTTAGAGAAGACAAAAAATGTTTATGTGCATAGTCCTGCTTATAACTTAAATTATTAATGAGCACATAACGCTATAGTGAGTGACTGACTACACAATGTTCAGTTTTCTTTCTTTTCTTTCTTTTTTTTGCAGTTTTTTGGCCCAGGCTAGGTTTGAACCCACCATCTCCAGCATATGGGACTGGCTGGCGCCCTACTCCTTTGAGCCAACAGGCGCTGCCCAATGTTCAGTTTTCTATGAAGGATTGCTAGAGCTATCGACAGTCAAAAAGATTAAACAATGGTTAAACAAGGAATTTTATAAGCACATTAGTTGTTAGGTATGCAAACCTAACCTGTTCATGATGTCTTTATTCAGAATGAAATCATGATTAAGGTACTAATTATATATTAAAAAAAAGATCATTCAAAGGTTTCACTTGCTGACTGGCAGCAGTTGGAAAAGGGGTAAGTTCTCCTGAATTCCTATAAAATGTTGCGCTTACAATTACTCTCAGGCTTCTGAGAATTTATAAGTCTATAGGAGAGTACAAGTGTTCCATAAAAAAATAAAGCTTTCTTTTTCTTTTCTTCAGCACGTGAGTGACTGAGTTAAAATAAATCAAATATTCCACAATGATCAGTTCAAGTGAATTAATACCATCTCTAGGCTATGTTTACCTCTTTATAATAAAATAATCTGGCAGGCTCAGTTTATACCAATAAATGATGTTATGTACTGTCTACTGAGCTAGATGTGGCTCAAAGATGAATAATATACATAGCCTACCTTTCGAGGGAGTCTTATGTCACCAAACTCTACTGCAATTACTCAGGCAGCCTCTGAAATCTAATGCAATGAAGTTTCCATGGGGAAAGTAGGAAGGCACAGGCAGGAATTTTGCACCAGCAGCAAACAGTTATTAAGGTCCCACAGCTTTTACCAGTTAGTTCTATACTTTTTTCCCACATAGGAGAAATGCATCATACTTTCCAAAAATAATCCTCGCATACTCGCTCACCCCACAGTCGTTCGCCCCCTAAGTCTCCTTGGTGACACAATGGGAGAAACAATCGGTGCTGCGTGTAAATCTGTGAGTGCCCCTTTGCGACAGCCACGGAGGTATATTTATTGTCTAGAATGGATTTTCTGTGGAAATTCTGATTTGTGAGTGCAGCAATAAGCAGATATTGAGCACAGCAATTTTTCATCAAAGTATTTTACCAATTTTTGACACAGCGTTCTCCAAAAACTCAGTATCACTTTCGTTTTTAAGTTCCAATTGAACGTTCTTAAGATAGCACAAAAAAACTGAGCTGGAATTTTTCATTGACCAGCTAACGATACCTCTGGCGTCACTGGGTTTAGGGTGCTGGAGTCTTATCTGTAAACCAAAAAGAAGGAAGAAGTCTAAGAAGCAAATAATGCCTTCCCACTCAGAAATACTTAATCACATAGCTGCTTTCCAGAGCAAGCCCTGAATATGAAAACCAGATGGAATGTGCACGTGACTGAATGTGGGTTAAGGAATGCAATAAATCCTGTGGGTCCCTAAGGTTATAGCCCCAATCTCATGTTTGTATTCCATTTTCACTTTTGCAAAAATGACAAAGTTTAAACAAAACACTTATTGTGTGTTTTCAGTGATAAATAGAAGAATAGAAATGTCTTACCATGTATCAGCTCCAATGTTCCAAGGCAGAAACAGACCCATCTCACTGAAAGAAATGTGTTTTCCTACCAGGTATTGAAGTTGACTTCAGTGATTGCTATCTGGACTTAACTCATTAGGGAAACTAACACTTGAAAGAGGGTAGGATTCTCAATAAGGTAACTAGGCATGAGTGGTTCCTATTAATATAATCACCATTCCGCAGGAATAGCTCTTCTCTCTTGCTTGTTTACACTATTTGAATGACTTTAGTGGAACTGTGGGAGAGAAGAAAGTTCACCACTTAAGCAGGTGGGATGGGGACATGAAGCTTCTCCTAATTTAATTTCCTAGTTTGTCAGCCAGAATTTCTTCATCTGTTAAATAATCATGTTTTAGATGATTATTTCATGCCCAATTAATGTACCTATTTATGTATTCTTGAATATTTTCCTGATAACCCATCAAGGCTAGAAAATGGGGAGAACATAAAATAACTGCCACTATATCGCAGTTGACTTCATTTCTTTGGTACTTATAAGGATAGCAAGGGTCATAACGTGGCAAGAATTAAAATAAGGTGGTGGTGGTGGGTTCACCTCAGACAAAAGTAACATTTGCATCCTACGACCAATAACAGCTTTTGAGATTCTACTTGACATCACCACTTATTTTTCCTCCATAGTTCTGCATGACTACATGACAAGCATTGATTCTAGAAGCAATAAATAGGTGTATTATATGTTTCTTTCATCTGATTGTAGGACAGCACTGATACAGGAACGTGAACCACAAAACTGGGGCCTGGCCCGAAGGTCAAGTGGGTTCCTGGTCTTTCACAGTAAAGAATTTCAGAACTTGCCAACAGAGTAAAAGTGTGTTTACTGAGGTAGGAAAAGATGAAAAAGTGGCTTCCCCGCAGACAGAGCAGCGGCTGTCTCTTGGAGAAACAGAGAGCAGCAGCGTGTGAGTTTTTAGGGTTGTATTTTAAAACTTTTATTCAATTTGTTAAGCAGACAGGGATAATTATTCATAAGATTTTTAGGAGAGGGGTGGGAAATTCACAAAACTGAGGGCTCCTCCTTTTTTGAAAACTATATAAGGTAGCTTACAGGAATTTCCATGACTTTTGTAAACTGCTGTGGCGTTGACGGGAGTATCTTTTGTAAGATAACAATAGCTTGTTACTGCTTCTTCTCTATCACCTCCTGTTTTATTAGAGACCTTGGTCTGGGTCTTATGAATCCTTATCACACAGGGGCTTCTGGTCTCTGTATCAGAATCAAAACATTTCAGTCCAATATGAGATATTAACACCCAGTTCTCAATACAGAAATGAGGCTCTGGAACTATGAAGAAGAGGATGAAATCTTGAATTTTAGTGACTAGGAAGTATACTGCTTCTAATTGCATCTCCCATTACTTCCAAAAGCCTTCCTATTAAGCTATGAACACTGAAACCTCATTTGTGAACTGTGTGCTTCATGCTTGAGTCCTACAGACCAAGAATGCATTTGTAGTTTAAAACAGAAAAACAAAAAATCATTAGGATTGTTTAGCTTGCTGCCTGAAGAAAGAGCAAATGAAAGCTGGGGAAGTGTAGGATATTAGCAGCAGGGAGATTTGGGAAAGAAACTTTGCCAGGTGGGGTGACTCTAAAAGAGCTTAGAAAAGTGAGCACCTATTCTCAATTGGACGTCTTCAGGAAGTTGGCACAATTTAGTGATTGGATATTTTAATTAGGAGATTGGAGTTTTAAACAATGCTGGAGTTGTCATTACCAAATAAAGACAAATCATACAGAAAATATGTGAGTAAGTAGAGGGCAGGGCTAGGTTGGTGATTTGAATTGGTCTTAGAGTGGGCTTGTCTAAGCTACAGGGAATACCACAGGCTGCGTGTGCACAGAGTGATTGTATTTCTACCTTTTCAGTTCCACATAGAAGCTCATGAAGTTTTTATTATATCCCAACTTTTTAGAATACAGAAAGTAAAAGTGATTTATCATTGCCACAATAATTTCCATATAGGTTCATTACCATATTTGTAGAAATGATCAGCATAAATCATCTTGCTTACAATAATTTTGTCATAAACATAATATTTTGCAGTGGCCCTGAATTTTCTTAAGTAAATAATTATTAATTTAGTGAAAAACACGTCTGAACTAGATCTGCTAACTAAAAATATGAACTGCATTTCCACATTCCTAGAAAAAAAATTGATGAAAATTTCGTATGTTTTTTGTCTATATAAGCCACATAAACTTTCAACCATGGAAAAATATAATATTAAGGCTTCTTTTAGATATTTTCTCTGTCTTTCATTTCAGACACTTGCTTATGTATAACCACCTTCCTATTAATTTAAGAAAAAGATACAGTTTAGCAACCATACTCTTTGTCAGATACTCTTCAGTCTAGTTCCCAGTAGTAGGGAGGAAAATAAACAAAGTAATATGGCAAATATGTTTTGTTATGATCATAAGGGCAGAGAGAAAAGAGAGATAGAGAGAATATACTCTCACCCAAGTATTTGCACACAGCCTGTTGAGCATTTATTTTAAAACTCATTAAATAATCACTTACATGTGGAAATAAATTAAATCAGTGCTAAAAATCAACATATGGAGGAATCTTTTGCATCCAGGCCATCCTCTCTGTGAGATGACTTACAGCCTGGGAAGAGAATATCAGCTCTGAGTAAAGTGAGACCCTGGAGTTATTAGCATGCACTTGCCGTAGCATACGACCTCTCCAATCACAAGGAAAAAACATAATATGTTTTGACACGCATATATTCAGCAGAGATTTTCAAACCAGTACTGACATTTTAGGGGCCAGCCAAAAATATATATTAAAAACTAAAATGTTCATGTCCCCTGACTCTGAAAATTTTTCTTAACTTTTTCCTTCACCACAGCAATAGAATGAAAGTTATATCTCCTCATAATAAATCAATCAATAAGCATGCAAGCCCAACTCTGCTACCATGCAGGATTCAAAAGAAATAAAATGCACTCTCCTTAACTTTTACTTTGCAATTTATGGAGAAAAAAGGTTACAGACCAACATAAGAGAGGATAAAATAAAATGTGAAAGTTTATGATACAGAGAGTAAAAGCTACCAGATTACAGAAAAATAGAAGTCACTACAAGTTAAGCGGTAGGACTCTCTGCAAGACCTGAAAAAGTGCTTATGTGTTATTGAGATCAAGGAGAGAAATAATATTGATTTACAGGCATAAAGATTTTCAGAAAATATCCAGAAAAATCACGTTATATATATACATCCCTAAAAGCAATTAAATTCGTTTTGCAAAAAATGCTAAGTAGAAATATCACAACAATTATTGGGTGAAGTATAACTCTGATTTCCATTTACTTGGGAAGAATGATGATTTTGAGTTTTAATAATTAGATTAGCTTCCCTTAAGGACCTGGTACGATAAAAAGAAAATGAACAACAAAAAGATCAGGTGTTATGCATAGTTCACTTGCTTCCAACAATTTGCAAATGGCACACTCAAGTAGATCATAGAGAGTTCATGGAGAAAGATTAAGTAAAATGTATCATTGAGAGCCACTGAACCCAGCTGCATTTCATCAATTTCTGAGTGGCAGAAATCCAGTTCTTTTTCAGCCTCACTAAAGGAAAATATGCATGAGGTTAAGAGAATTGTAAGGAAAAATTACTCATTGCTGCCAAGCTGTACCAAATCCTACACCCCAAACAGATTATGTGGAAGGGAAGAAAGGCCCAGCAAAATATCCAGAAGGAGATCTCTTTTTAAGTCTTTTGTTAGTCAAGTATTTATTAAGCACCTAATATATGTCACGTACTATTCTAGGTATTGGAACACAGCTGTGAATAAATCAGAAGCCATAACTTCAAAGCATATATACCTCAATAGACAAAGCAGCCTATAAAAACCAAATCTGAGATAAGAGGAAAAATTCAGATTAAAAATTGAGAAGCATCATTTAAATCTTTTATCCAATGAGA
>CAUYQV010028228.1:0-29064 GCA_963574575.1 Galagoides demidoff | reverse complement strand
TTGATCACTTCTAGGAGTTTTGTAGTAGAATCCCTGGTGTTTTCCAGATATACTATCATATCATCTGTGAAAAGTGAAAGTTTAATCTCTTCTGACCCTATATGGATGCCCTTGATTGCCTGTTCTTCCCTAATTGCGATGCTAAAACTTCCATTATGATGTTAAAGAGCAATGGAGAGAATGGGCACCCTTGCCTAGTTCCTGATGTGAGTGGAAATGATTTCCGTTTAACTCCATTCAATACAATATTGGCTGTAGGTTTGCTGTAGAAAGCAATTTTTCAGGCAAATGAAAATCAGAAGAAAGGAGGGGGTGCAATCTTATTTTCAGACATGAGTGGATATAAAGAAACTAAAGTAAAAAAAAAAGACAAAGATCAACACTTCATTATTGGTCAAGGGCACACAACACAAGAAGACATTTCAATTTTACATATTTATGCACCCATCTTAAATGCTCCAAGATTTTTGAAATAGACCTTAATTAATCTGAGCAATATGGTATATTATAACACTATAATAGCAGGAAACATTAACAATCACCTTACAGAGCTGGACAGATCTTCTAAAGGGACTAAACAAAGATACAAGGCACTTAAACATGATCCTAAAACATTTGTGCTTAATAGACATACAGAACACTTCATCCCAAAGCTAAAGAATATATGTTCTTGTCTGCCCATGGAACATTCTCCAAAAGAGATCATATCTGAGGAAGCAAACAAACCTCAACAAAATTCAAAAAAATGAAATTATACTTTGTATCTTTTCAGACTACAAGGCAATAAAGGTAGAACTCAACTGCAACAGAAATAGGCATCCACACACAAGGGCATGGAAATTAAACAACCTTATGCTGAATGATAGTTGGGTAAAGGATGAGATAAAAAAGAAAATCATTAATTTCCTCGAGTATAACAATAATGAACACACAAGCTACCTGTGGGACACAGCAAAAGCAGTCCTAAGGGAAATTTATTACACTAAATGCCTACACCTGAAAAACAGAAATGTTCATTACAACAATATAATGACTCATCTTCAGGAAATGGAAAACAAAGAGCAATCCAATCTCAAACCCAGCGGAAGTAAAGAAATAACCAAAAGTAAATGACAAATAAATGAAATTGAAAATAATAAAAGAATCATTCAAAATGTTATTTAAACAAAAAGGTGATTCTTTGACAAGGTAAATAAAATCCATAATACATTGACCAGATTAATCAGAAATAGAAAAGTAAAATCTTTAATAACCTTGATCAGAAATGAAAAGGGGGAAATAACAACTGACACTGCAGAGATACAGATTCTTTCTGACTACTACCAAAAACTCTATGCCCAGAAACTTGCAACTGTGGAGGAAATGGACCAATACCTGAAATGACACCATCTTCCTAGACTTAACTAGGAAGAAATATATCTCATGAATAGAACAATATCAAGCACTGAGATAGCAGAAACAATAAAAAAGCTTCTAACAAAAAAAAAAAAAAGGCCTGGGCCAGATGGCCTCATATCAGAATTCTATCACACCTTCAAAGATGAGATTATACCTATATTTCACAACTTATTACAAAACATTGAGAAAGAAGAGACCTACCTAACACATTCTATTAAGCAAACATCACCATAATTCCAAAACTAGGAAAGAACCCAACTAAAAAGGAGAACTAAAGACCAATTTCCCTAATGAATATTGATGCAAAAATACTCAACAAAATCTTTGCCAATAGGTTGCAGCTACAAATTTAAAAAAATATATATCATGATCAAATAAGCTTCATCCAAGGAATACAAGGATGGTTTACCATATGAAAATCCATACATGTTATATACCCTATCCAATAGAAGCAAAACAAAGACCATATGATCCTTTCAATAGACGCAGAAAACAAAAACACTTAAGGAAATAAGCATAGGTGGCACATTTCTTAAGCTGATTGAAGCCATTTATGACTTCATCCTAGTGAATGGAATAAACTGAAAGCATTCCCACTTAGAACTGGGAACCAGACAAGGAGTCTACTAATGCCAATATTATTCAACATAATTCTGCAACTTCTAGCCAATGGAATCAGGCAAAAGAAGGATATAAAGGGCATCCACATGAGGGCAGAGGAGGTCAAACTCTACATCTTTGCTGATGATATGATCTTATACTTAGAACCCTAGAGACTAAACTACAAAACTCCTTAACATGATCAGGAAATAGAGAAATATCTCAGGGTATAAAATCATTGTCCATAAATCAGTAGCCTTTGTATACACCAGTAACAGCCAACTTGAAAGGCAAATCAAGGACACAATTCCTTTCACAGTAGCTTCAAAAAAAATAATACTTAGGAATATACTTAACAAAGGAGGTGAAAGCTCTTTTCAAAGAGAATTATGAAACTCTAAGAAAAGAAATTGCAGAAGACACTAACAAATAGAGGAATATACTATGATCTTGGCTGGGAAGAATCAACATTTTTAAAATGGCTATTCTACCCAAAGCCTTCTACAGATTCAATGTAGTCCCCATTAAAATACCAACATCGTATTTTGAAGAAATAGAAAAAATGGTACTTCATTTTTTATGGAACCAGAAAAAAATCTCATATAGCTAAGGCTATTCTTAGTAATAAATGTAAACTCAGAGGCATCACCATACCAGACTTCAGGCTAATATTACAAGTCGATAGTAATCAAGACAACATTATATTAGCACCAAAATAGAGACATAAACATATAGAAAAAAATGGAAAACCAAGAGATGAATCCAGTTTTTTTTTTTTTTTTTGAGATGGAGCCTCAAGCTATCCCCCTGGGTAGAGTGCCATGGCATCACAGCTCATAGCAACCTCCAACTCCTGGGCTCAAGCAAGTCTCCTTCCTCCGCCTCCCAAATAGCTGGGACCACAGGCACCTGCCACAACGCCAGGCCATTTTTTGGTTGCAGCCATCATTGTTGTTTGGCGGGCCAAGGCTGGGTACTCGAACCCGCCACCTTAGGTGTACATGGCTGGTGCCTTAGCTGATTGAGCCACAGGCGCCGAGCCCCAGTTTCTATGTGCCATCTGACCTTTGATAAACCAAACAAAAGCATACAGTGGGGAAAAGAATTCCTATTCAACAAATGGTGCTGGGCGAACTGGATAACCGCATGTAAAAGACTGAAACTTGATGCACAACTTCCACCACTTACTAAAATTGACTCGAGATGGATAAAATAATTAAATCTAAGACTTGGAATAAAAAGTCTTTGAAGAAATGTAAAAAATGCTCTTGTCAATGTTGAACTGGAGAAAGATTTTATGACAAAGACTCTAGCAGCCATTGCAACAACAACAAAAATTAACAAAAGGGACTTCATTAAGCTGAAAACCTTCTGCACAGTTAAGGACACAACAAGTAAAGCAAAATACAAGTCTCAGGATGGGAAAAGATGTTTATAGATATGAATCTGACAAAGGGTTGATAAATAGAATCTACAGAGAGCTCAAATTTATCAACAAAAAAGGAGTAAACAATCCTATTTACCACTGGGTGAGAGATGTGAACAGAACCTTCTCTGATGAAGACAGATGAATGGCTAACAAACATTTGAAAAAATGCTCATAATCCCTTATCTTGAGAGAAATGCAAATCAAAATCACACTGAGATATCACCTATCCCAGTGGGAATAGACTACATCACAAAGTCTCAAAGCTGCAGATGCTGGTGTGGATGTGGAAAGAAGGGAGCATTTTTACACTGCTGGTGGGACTGCAAACTAATACATTTTTAGACGGAAGTATGGATAATCCTCAAAGCACTCAAATAAGACTGTTGTGCACAGGAAATGGGGTTGTTCTTATTGATTAATTTGAGTTTTCTATAAATTTTAGTTATCAGACCTTCGTCAGAAATACAACCTGCAAAAATCTTCCTCCTGAAGGCTGTCTGTTTGCTTTACTTACAGTGTTCTTGGCTGTGCAAAAACATTTTTAGCTTGATCAGATCTCAGTACGATATTTTTGGTGCTGTTTCAATTGCCAAGGGGGTCCTCCTCATGAAGTACTTTCCCAGGCAAATTTCTTCTAGTGCTTTCCCTGAACTCTTTTCTAGCATTTTTACAGTGTCATGTCTTATGTTTAAATACTTTATCCATTGAGAGTCAATTTTTGTTAGTGGTGAAAGGTAAGGGTTCAGTTTCAGTCTTCTATAGGTCACTAGCTAGTTCTCCCAGCATCATTTATTCAATAGGGAATCTTTCCCCCAGTAAATGATTTTGGTAGGCTTATCAAAGATCAAATGATGATAAGTGGTTGGGGTCATCTCTTGGTTCTCTATTCCGTTCCATATATCTACCTCTGTATTTTTGTGCTAGTACCATGCTGTTTTGATCACTATAGACTTATAGTATAGCCTGAAGTCTGGTAACATGCTACCTCCTGATTTGTTTTCATTTCTAAGTAATGTATTAGCTATTTGAGGTTTTTTTCTGATTACATATATAATGAAGTACTATTTTTTCAAGATATTTAAAGTATGATATTGGTGCTTTAATAGGGATTGCTTTAAATCTGTAGAATGCTTTGGGTAGTAGGGACATTTTAACAATTTTGATTCTTTCCAGCCATGAGCATGTTTTCCCATTTGTTAATATCCTTAGCTATTTATTTTCTTAGAGTTTCATATTTCTCAAAGAGTAGTCCACATCACAAAATCCATAAACTACAGATGTTGGCATGGATGTGGAGAGAAGGAAATACTTCCATACTGTTGGTTGGATTGCAAACTAATACAGCCTATTTGGAAAGCAGTTTGGAGAACTCTCAAGGAACTAAAAGTTGGTCTACCATTTGATCCTGCAATTCCTCTACTTGGCATATACCCAGATGATCAAAAATCATCTTATAAAAAAGGACATTTGCACCTGAACGTTTATTGCAGCTTAATTTATAATTGCCAACTCATGGAAGCAGCCCAAATGCCCATCAACCCATGAACAGATTAACAAATTGTGGCATATGTATACCATGGAATACTATGCAGTCATAAAAAAGGATGGAAACTTTACAACTTTTATGCTTACCTAGATGGAACTGAAACACATTCTTTTGAGTGAAGTATCTCAATAAATGGGGGAAAAAGTATCCAATGGACTCAATACTATTATGAATCCAATATATCATCACTTACACATTCATACGAATGATAAAACACAATTATAGCCCAGAAAGAAGGAGGGGAGAGGAAGGAGATTCCACATTACATATCAAATCAGCACATTGTACTCCATAAATATACACAGTTATATTTAATAAAAAAAAAGAACTCAAATGAGGTCTCCCATTTTATCCTGCAATCCCATTACTAGGCATCTACACACAAGAAAAAAAATCCTTTTATTATGAGGACATTTGCACTAGGGTATTTTATCACAGCTCAATTTACAGTCACCAAAATTTAGAAACAACCAAAATGCCCACTAACCCAGGAATGGATTAACAAGTTGTGGTGTATGTATAACATGGAATACTATTCAGCCATTAAAAGAAATGGAGGCTTTACATCTTTTGTATTAACCTAGATTGAGTTGGAACACATTCTTCTTAGTAAAGCATCACAAGAATGGAGAAGCAAGAATCCAATGTACTCAATTCTAATATGAATGCAGTAGATGATCATAATATAAGTTGGGGGCCTAGGGGAATGAGGGAGCACAGAGAGGGGAGGAAGAAGGCGGATGGGGAATTATGGTGTATGACTCAACTCTTAGGGGGTGGGAAACAATTATAAGAGGAACTTTACCTAACAACCCCAATCAGTGTAACCTAAATCTTTGTACCCTCAATGAATCCCAGGCAATAAAAATAGTAGTTTGGTTTAATTATTTCACTACTATAGACATATATCAAACATCACACTGTACACTATAAAAATATACAATTTTTATTTGTATATTATACCTTAATAAAGCTGAAGTAAATAAAGCAAAATAAATGTAAAATAAAAGAAAACCACATACGCAATAGGCTGAACAGAATCAGTTTTGATGTGTTAATTGTTTCTAAATGTCCAGGGGGAGTCACTGGCTTCCTGACAGGATCTTGATGCCACATCCCTTTTTGAAGAATCTTAACAGAATCTCAGAAGAAGAAAACTGGAAGCCTCCAAGGATTTAATAGGGAGCCTTCCCCATTTCAAAGGACCTATATCCACTCAAAGCATTGCAGGTCTGCAGGGATGCTCAGGCCCTCAGAGGATAGGATACAGTATAAAACTTTGGGGGAATACTACTCAGCTATGTAGAAATTTGATTCCTTTTGCAAAATGGAACTGGAGATCATTATCCTAAGAGAAGTATCTAAAGAATGGAAAAACAAACACTATGTATACTCAGCATTAAACTGGAACTAACCAACCAGCACTCACGTGCACTGAGGAATGTAAGATGCAACTGAAGTCAAACAGGTGGGAGCAGGGAGTAGAAGGTGGATGAAATTATACCTAAAGTTTGCAATGAGCACTATCTGAGTGATGGGAACATTTATAATCCTGACTCAAGCAGTACAAAAGTGATGCATGTAACCAAAGCATTTGTACCCCTGTAATATTTTGAAATTAAAAAAGAGTTGAGACTAATTTATTAAGCCCTAATTTTATACTCTGGATTACAGCTGGCCCTGGGATCTGAACAGCCAGATTCAGAAAGACTATTTGCAATATTTCACTATAATAACATCTATTAGAGTCTTCTTGCCCCAGAACCTGATCCTCAGAATTCCTTGCTTCTTTTCTCTCTCATGTCTGCCTATATCTGTATCTATATCCATCTCTTCTTTCTCTCATTCTCCATTTCTTTAATATCTACCCTCACCCAAAGTACCAATTTGTATACAAAGTAAAGTGGCTTAATAATAATACCACCAGACTGAGAGTCAGAGTCAGGAGTTTTGAATTTCATATCTAACTCTAGCACTGTCACCCTGGGTAACTTATGCCCGTGGTTCTCAGCTTAAAGCTTTGTCCTCCAAGGGATATTTGGCATTGTCTGGAGACATGTTTCTTTTTGTAGTCACAACCTGCAATGGGGGGGTTAATGGAATTAATGAATAGAGACCTGAGATGTTGTTCAATATTATACAGTATGCAGGACACAGGACACCCCCATCCCCATGACAAGAAATTATCTACCTCTAAGTGTTAATAGTGCCATGAGTGAGAAAACTTCATTTAAGAAAATTTTTTTATTTTTCTGGGTTTTGGTGTTCTCAAATTTAAAAGATTTTAATCACGTATCTGATACTCCACACCAATAAGCTCAGTGATACTGTTTAATAAATTGCACTAATGAATACTATGTATTCAATGCAGTTCAAAATGATATAGCAACAGAATTTATTCAAACCCATTTTAGAATAATTTGATGTAGAGACAGAGTAAATTACTTGCTTGAGAAAATCTGGCAAGGAATAGATTCCTGGTCTCTGGAGTCCCCAGTCAACTGGACTGTCAAACTCATCACACTGCTTTCAAGAGGCAATGTGACATTGTAAGAAATGCCTGAATGGAAATGTACACTAAAGTTTTGGCCGCAAACTATAACACATTCTGTTTTTATTCTTTTATCTGTATAGAATGGGTAAAGTCTGTCTTCTTATTTTGGGATCTTAGGCACTTGAGTCTGCTAACAGTCCATTCGAATTTTTTCTGTTACTAACTTAAGTGTTTCTCCATAAATCCCTAGCCATAGCATCATTAATAATTGATTGTGTATACCTATCTTTTGAGTTTTACTGGTCAGTATCAAAAGTTTCACATCCCATAGTGATCTCTTAAGGTAAGGGATAACATTCTGTAGTATATTTTATTCATTTATTACTGACTTGATTAATTTATAATTATTGAATTAACCAGATACATGGGATCCTATAAATTGTAGTCATTTTACAAGTATGTAAAAGGTATAAATTCAAATACACTGACTCCCATGGCTATACTATTAGAAGCCTAGTGAAGACACAATTTGCAATGCTTATCTGTTCAAAATATGTTTGTACTATTTATGTTATGTACTGTACATGTTTCTGTTGGGTGATACAGATGAAAAGATTTTATAACTCTGTCATATCCAAGTAACCAACTTTCTCTGACAGTTTTAAAGGAAGCATAGGTTACCAATTATCATCTCTATATTGGAGCTAAATTACCCTTATCAAAGGTTAGAGCAACCATGAGAAGGGTGAAAACAATGATCACAAATTTTCCATGAGCTCGCTGTGCTAGACATCTGGTTTCAGTCTGAAAGCCACTCGTTTGACAGAAATTGTCACTGGAACAAGTAGGTGAGATAGCACTATATCTCTCCTATTTTATTTTTTAGTGCACGTTAATGCGAGTTGTTGTGAAAAGCAAAAACAGAACCAAGCTTTTCAGGTTCAACACCTTTAATGAGTGAGAAAAGCCAATTTTCTATCAAGTAAGCTCCTACGGCCACGCAAGGACATGGCAGCCAAATGGCAGCCAAGGACACAGATCAGAGGAGAGTGATTTTAATTCACGTTTTGATATCTCATCTTCTTGAGAGCAGGACAGTTTATTGAGGGAATAGCTTATTGGACTGACAAAAAGATGTTACTGTAAACCACATCAATACCTAGGAAAGACTTATGTTTGCTCAAGGGAAAACACAGAAAAGGAATTGCTAAATTTATGATTAAACACCACTCTAAGAGAAACTATGAAGTAATTAATTAACATCTCAATTCTAATATTATATTTTGTACAGGAAGCATTGGGTTAGCCTGAAAAGTGAGTACATATTGCTCGAATGCTTTAAAGGCTAACAAAAAAGAGGTAAAGCAAAGTAGCCAATGAACACCATAAACACATTTAAAAATCAAGGAATAAAAATGGAAATAGAAAATGTTGTCTAGCAACTCAAGAAATATAAAATAGGTTTATCCTGCTAATATTGCATAGTTATTTTTCATTGTGTGGATAGTAAAAAATACTTTTCCTTTCACATTTAGGCCTCAGAAATTGTGAAACATTATTTTATCCCAAGAGTACACGAGCAACAACAAAGATTATGCATATATGGGACTGTGGAAACTTGAGAGATGATAGTGGCAAATTTGTGAATGATTCATTAAATGAATGAAGGAAAATTTGATGGCGCTCATGAAATAAACAATGAAGATCTCTCATTTCCTTAAATTGATTATCACTATGTAAAATTAACTCGTACAACTTGTAAGACAATTAGTCATTTTGAGCTGCTGAGTTTGTGGAAATGTTACCTAGCAATAGACAAATAATACAACAAAATCATAGGTAATAGTTATGGTTACAATTGTCCTCCAAAAAAGGAGGAACAGAACTATCAACAACTAATTGTTCAACAAAAATACAAAATGAGATTATATTCTTGTACTGCCAAAAGAAAATAACCTCCAATTTAGAATTATATATCTAGTTAATATAACCTTCAAAAAATCAATTATAAACATATGGATGCTAAAATCCTGAGTGAGTCACTCCTAGCAGATACATATCAAAAAATAAAGGGAATTTTTTCACATATCTGTAGGGCATGTGCCTGTCTTCTTCAGAGAACCCTCTCCTCAAGTCTCTTGCCCACCCTGAGATGGGATCACTTGCTCTTCTCTTGCCAACACGTTTGAGTTCTCTGTGGACTCTGGTTATCAACCCTTTGTCAGGAACAGAACCAGCAAATATCTTCTCCCATTCTGAGGGCTGTCTGTTTGCTTTACTTACTATGTTCTTGGCTGTGCAGAAGCTTTTTAGTTTGATGAGGTCCCAGTATTAATGTACACAGCTATGATTTAATTGAAAAAAAAATGGAGACTAAAAAAAATAAAGGGAGTATTTCAAAGAGAATGAAAAATTATCTCAGTAAGAAATAAAAAAACAGAATACCTGGATAAAATGGTGAATGCATATAATCTATATAAATATTGATCATACAAAGAAAATAATAAAGACAGAGCTTAAAGAAAAAAATTAAAAGAACATGAAAATATGAACACATATGTTGGAAAGTGGTAAATGTGCAATAATAATCACAGAAACATTGCAATGAAAGTATTAAAAAACAGAATTTCTAATAGCAACAGAATCGGTAACTAAATGTTTAATACCAGTAGAATAGTTAACTAAATTATCCTGAGGTCACAACATATAAGGGGAAAAATAAATAAGCTACAGCTATATGCATCAGCTAAAATAAACCCTAGAAGCATAAAGCTGGATGAAAAAGCAAGATGCCAATGACTACATGCAGTATAACATCATTCTCATAAAGATTAGAAAAGTGAACATACTTTTTTAAGGATACTAATAAATAAATATTACAAGGAAAAGGAAGGGAAAAAGAAGCATAAATTTGGGGAGCATTTACTACTATGGAGAGGTGGGGGTGCAGAACAGATGAGAGGAACACAGACAGCTCCAAAATCATTCAAAATATTCTAATTCCTAAGGTGGGTGGTGAGTTCCCAAGTGTTCTTTTTATTGTTTCCCAATGTACATTTTTACTTACATTCTTTGTAAGTACCAGTGTTCATTTGTATTGTGGGCATAAACATTTACTAAAGATAACAAGCAAATTTGAGGAAACATTTCAAAACTCAGATATATAAACACTATGCCTGCCGTTTCAAATGGCAGTACTTAGGAAAGACAGCACAATCTGAAACGTGAGTTGAATGTCATTGCATGTATGACTACATAATTTTTGTTCTTTCAAGATAAAAACAATTGACAGTTATCAAGGTCAACAAACAAACTTAATGAATTGAAAATCTGTACTGTTTGAAGAATCTCAGTAATTTATGCAAACTTCTAAATTTCTATGTTAACTTTGCATTAAGAATGGGTGGTCTGACAGCTCCATATTTGTTTTTTTTTTTTTTTCCGGTTGTTATTGTTGAGACTCACAGCAACTTCAAACCCTTGGACTCAAGCGATCCTCTTGCCTGAGTCTCTGAAGTAGCTGGGACTACAGGCACCTGCCATAATGATCAGCTATATTTTTAGAAATGGGGTCTGGCTCTTACTCAAGCTGGTCTCAAAGTCCTGAGCTCAGGGGATCCACCCACCTTGGCCACCCAGAGTGCTAGGATAACAGGCATGAGCCATTGCACCCAGTCCCACAACTTCATATTTATATAAACAAAAAGGGTAGTCAAAAAAAAATGCTATGGTTATCTGAAAGTGTTGAATCTCATGCATTGATAAGTTTTTATTTTTAAATGTGCATAATTTTGATTCATAGATACTTGACCCTCAATATTTTAAAAAGAGAAGTAGAAATACAAATTTTGGGAAGAAATGATCAAATTAAGCATCTTTAAAAATACAAGTAAGCAAGATAAAATTAAATGAAAATTAAATAATAAAGAATACATAAAACAATGATAAACAAATCAAACATTAAAATATATATAAAAAGTTCGAAAATATAATCAATTTATTTTTTATTTAAAATCAATACAAGGGCACAAATTTTTAGATTACATTGTTCTCACTTTCAAGGTAAAGTTCCAGTTGTAAAAGAATGCCTCAACCAGGGGGCATGGTATACACCCACCATTGCGCACATTAGGTGAGATCCTGCCAAATGCCATCCCTCATTCTGCCATACGTCTTCCTCCTTCTTCCCACCTCTGTACTAGACTGTATTTGTGTTTTATTGTTCATGTGAGCATGTAATTGTTTATATAATGGTTGTATTGAGTATATTGGACATTTATTTTTCCATTCTTGTGATACTTTACTAACAATAATGTTTTGCAACTCCATCCAGATAAACATAAAAGATGTAAAGAGTTAGAATAGTAATTCTGAGAGTTTCAATGGAGAAGCAAGTTTCATTCCTTAAGAATTTTTTTGAAAGTTATTTGGAATTTTAAATAATAAGGTTTAAATTAATTCTTGTCCCAACACTGTTCTAGCACCATGACTCTGCTTGATGTTGGTCAAAATAATTATTAATCTTTTAATGTGAACTAGCTTGTTATAAGGATACATACATCTATATATTTGTGTATAAAATTGGGACTAATCTGTTTCCTCTTCTCATATTTTAGTGAGATTTTAAAATTAATATCCTGGATAATCTTTGGAACCTGGATAAAGGTTCTTTCTATTTTAATCTAATTTAATAAATGTGCTAGATAAAGTCGGCATCTTCGTGTATAAGTCCTGATATTCATTATACTCTGTTCTAAATTCTTCCTCATAATTCCAATGTTCCTCAAAGGAAATTATAGTGAGATAGTCAAATAATCCAATAGTCTAGCTCGATGGGTCTTCCCACAAGCATTGCAAACATTTTTAACACTTTTACTGGAGTGTACAAATTTTCAGAATCTGTCTTCTGTTTGCCTATCATTTCAATATTATACTTTTGTCACTTTGTTTTATATTCCATACATTTATATTTGAACTTCTCATCAGATATCAAATGCTTTCTCTCCACGAGCTTTGGCTACTTTGATTGAATTCAAATAGAGGCTAACATCTCTGAAGAGCTATGTTTATTTTGCTGGCTCTGAAAGATGCTACTGTTTCGACTATAACCATCTACATATGGATTCGGAGTCTCTGGTATTTTTGGTGTGCTACATGAATGGCAATTGGAATTTATAGGCAGAGGAGGATTTGAAATGAGAGAGCAGTTTGTAGGCAGAAATGAAGAAATGGAATTGGCATTAGCTGCAGAAGATGGTAAGAGACCTGCATATTTTTCACTGGTATTATTCAAAAGACCATTTGATATTGATTGTACTGTAGCTATCAGGGTCAATAAAAGTCAAATGGAAAAGCTATTTCTCAGAAGATGATGTGTCATCTGTACTGGAACCTCTAGAAGAGTCTGAGTACTTGGTGTCAATAGCATTCTGAAATTCTACGTTTCTGGAAAGTACCAACTCCAATTACTTACATGTCTGCTTCATTTTATCCAGGCCAATCCCTTTGGAGCTTTTAAAAAACATAATCCTAATTTGAAGTATAAGAAAAATCTTGGAATTCCAATTGACTACCTGGTGTAAAATTTTTCCAATGGAGTTCTTGTCACTTTTTGGGTGCTGTCTTTCTGTAGTAGACGCAGCACCTCCGGTTTCCTGTAGTCCTTCAGTGCTAGTAAGTGAATCACTGTGTCCCTGTATGGTCACGTGTACACACTGTTGGCAACTTTTGACTTGTGAATTGTATATGCAAGATTAATGGAAGATGTTCTTTTCCTCTTGGGCACTGGATATGAATGGCTCAAGGCACTCTTTTCTCTGTGTATGGTTTCCTTTTTTTCCCACTTACTGAAAGATTCTTCTTCCTGAGCCATTGTTTCTTCTGTCATCTGAAAAGAGTTGTTTGTTTTACACATTATCTTCTTTATTTTTTTGGATTTGAGGAAAAGTACTTTTTCCAGTTTATTGAGATATAATTTACAAATAAAATTATATATGCTCAAGGAATACAATGTGATAATTTGATCCACATGTATCATGACACACTATCTTTTTATCTTGTATCACGTATAGACAAATGAGCTGTGAGGGAAGGGAGCTTGAGATAGTTTTCTTGAGTATGGTCAACTCTGTCTTGATGGTTACTCACATTTGACAAATGCAAGTTAAAGTTGTATTCATCAGTGGATGAATTATTTGGGGGGTTCTCATAAGCCCATGGAGCCCTTTGAACTGAAGAGAAATTTGAGGAGGCCCTACATCGTCATCGCTCTGGTAAGAGTCAGTTGCTTGGAATACTGGCCTGGGAAGTGACCCAGGAAGCACAGTGACATTGCTTTGCCCTGACTTTACACTGTTTTCCTCCTCTACAGCCACCTGTCCTTCCTGGTGAAGCACTTCACCGCCTCCTCCCCGACCCCTGGTTCCGCCTCCAGAGACTGCCAGACAGTCGTATTTATGGAGACCAAAGTTGAAAAAGTAACATATTTTAGAAAATAATGACCTTTTTGGAAATAATGGTCAAAACCAACACTTTCCTTCATTATAGTCCCGGAGCACTTTGTACAACCTGTATGAAAAACCCCACACAGTGCCTCATAATCACTTCTGTGTTTGTCTCTTCCACTAGACTGTGACCTCTACACTCATAGCAACTACATTCCATTTAAAATTGTATGATCCTTCATTTTTCTCATGAATACTTCATTCTAGAAATACCAGGTGCACAGTTGAAGGCACTCTCTTTGACTCTTTGTTAAAAGAATGGATAATAGTACCTTTGCATTTCTCCCAATAAATATATATTACTATCACATCAAGGAGTTATATTAAGTGTATTAATGCCAAAGAGATGTACCACTCCTCTTTGAGATTTATTTACATGTTTCTGTTTCATGTTCATGTTAACTTCACAGTATATATTGTTTTGTTTACCTTTCTGTTAATATGCCACCTTTAAATAATTATTCTCTCTTATTTTACTATACTATAAGTAGTCAAGAAAGAGCATACCCATACCTTCAACACTTTGCATAAATATTTCCTTGGCCAAATACCTAATTTTATTTATCACAAGTTTAACCTTCTGTAAAACACTGTGACACAAATATAATTGAGCTAAATTCTTTGCCATTTTAAAACAAGGCTAGCCTTTTCTCCATTAGCCAAAACAAATTCCTTACTTTTACATGAGACCTCATGAGAATGGCCTTTACCACTTACATTTCTATCAACATTACATTCAGAATTATTTATAATCTAAAAAGATTAACTCGTTCTCCAGAGCTTTTTTCTTTCTGAGTCCTCATCAGAATCACACTTAACCATCTGTTTGCTGCTACATAGGCTTTTCCTAGCATGTACCTCAAAACTCTTTCAGTTTATACTTACTACCTTGTTCCAAAGATGCTTACACATGTTTGGGTATTTGTCACAGCAGTACCCCCATTTCTCAGTACCAATTTTCTGTCTTATTTGTGTGGGCCATTAAAATTAACAACCATAGCCTGGGGTGGCTTATGAACAACATAAATTTATTTCTCACAGTTCTGAAGGGTAAGAAGTTTAAGATCAAAGAGCCAACAGATGCAGCATCTGGGGAAGTCATGCTTTCTTATTCATGTCACCTGATCACTAGAGTCCTCAGACAGCAGAAGAGGCAAAGGGTCTCTCTGGAGTCTCTTTTTTACCAGGATACTAACAACAAAGCCCCCACTTCCTAATATTAATCACCTCCTAAAGGCTGTACCTCCTAATATCACCACTTTGTGGTTAGAATATTAACATAATAAATTTGTTGAAGGGGGAAATAACATTCAAAGTACAGTGGCTGGGAAGTGAGGACATTTTCTTTCTTGTTTCCTAGTGATATAACGAGAAGAATCAATTCTTCATTAACTCATAAAGTTACCTCCTCCTCTGAGGCACATGCCATGTGGTTGTAACCCCTGTACCATTAGACTTCTAAACTTTATCTAGTTTCTATGACTGATCTCACATCACTCTTCTCTTACCTGCATAGGTTCCAACCATACTGACCTTTATTTCATGCCTAACGTATGCCAGTCTCAATTTTGCCTTGAAGATTTTTATGTGCTGATTCCACTCCCACAATGTTCTCCTTTCCTAATCTGCTTCTTATGCCTCTACACACAACTTTCTCTGATTATCCAGCCCCTGTTTATCCTCCTAGTCACAGCTTAAATACCTTTAACAAAGTGTCTATTAGTCATAGACTCAGCAGAAACAAATTACATGTCCAAATTAGGGTAATTAAAGGATACCATTAGCTATAAAACTACTTACAAAGATGTGGGGGCATTTTAGAGAAACTGCAACAGACATCAAATTACCCTAGGGCTAGTAACACCCCTGGGCCAGCAAATAAGAGGGAATGAGAGAGTTGAGTAGAAAGAGTCAGATGGAGAAATTTAGTAACCAGTGGTCAGGGGGAAAAAAACCCCAAGACATTCATGCAGGGAAGATACTTAAACAATAAATGATTTACTTTCCCCCCCTTACTTCCTCTAATCTGCTAAATCTGCTAGAATACTTCCATTTGCCAAACCCAAACAAAAGTCATACAACATCAAATAATCTATATAGGTTACCTTCCTAAACAGAGAACAGATGTTCACTGATACCCCAGAAAAAGTCAGTTTTCCACATTAAACACTATTATAACAGTCTTGTTTTATCTATTTCCTTTTTAGAGAACTAAACCTATACCTGCTTCCTTTAGTTACAATTACCTTCACTGGATTTTTAAACGTTTGAAATGAAGAGGTATGGATTTTATTTATTTATATGTTTAAAATTATATTGTATTATATATATAAATTATACCTCAATGAAGCTGAAAAATAGAAGGCTTCAATATGTCCCATTGGTATCATATTTGCTTTTTTATTCTTTTTTAAGTAGGGGGTACAAGTATATTTTGTTGCCTTGATAAACTGTAACATGCTGAGGTCACCGTTTGCAGAGCACCCATCAACAGAATAGTGCATACTTTGGTCAACAGCAGGTTTTTATCTCACACCTCAGGCCGCCCTTCTTAGTTTCCAATGTCTATTGCTGTTCTTTAAGACCATATATATGTCCTTATAAGTGAGGACATGTGGTTATCTATTTTTTCATTCCTGAAATACTTCCCTTGGGACAATGGTCTCGAGTTTCATCCAAGTTGCTGCAAAAGTCATTATTTCATTCCTTTAAAGAGCTGAGTACTACTCCATGGTGTATATACCACATTTTCTTTATCTACTTATCAACTTATGAGCATTTAGGTGACTTTACACCTTTGCTATTGTGAATTTGGCTGTGATAAACATTGGAGTACAGGTTTTTTTTTTTTTTTTTTTTTTATAAAAATGACTTCTTTTGGCTGGGCACAGTGGCTCATGACTGTAATCCAACACTCTGGGAGGATTAGGTGGATCCTGCGAAGTGAGTGGATTACCTGAGATCAGGTGTTCGAGACCAGCCTGAGCAAGATTGACTCCTATCTCTAAAATATAGCCATGTGTTATGGCAGGTGCTTGTAGTCTCAGCTACTCGGGAGGCTGAGGTGAGAGGATTGATTTAGCTCAAGACTTTGAGGTTGCTGTGAGCTATGATACCACAGGACTCTACCAAGCATGACAAAGTCAGACTTTTTCCAAAAAAAAAAAAAAAAAAAAGGAGAGAGAGAAAGACTTTGAAAGAGTTTTCCTTGGGTAGGTACCAATTAGTGGGACTGCTGGATCTAATGGTAAGTCACTTTTATTTATTTCAAGAATCTCCATACTGATTTATTTCTTTCAGGAATCTCCATACTGATTTGCACAGCAGTTATCCAAGTTTACATTCCCACCTCACTACATAAACATTCCCTTCTCACTACAACCATGTCAACATCTATTATTTAATTAGTGATGTTGAGCATTTTTCATAAGTTTTATGTATAATATATCCCAATGCTGTAGTTCACAAGGACAAATCTGTGACAAGAGTCCGCCATAGCAATGTAAAGCAGACTAACAATGTTAATTATTTGACAGCCAATATTTCCACTAATATTTGAAAACAAAGCCTTGCATGTGTTACTCTCATGCTTCTGGTTCATGCTTTGTATATCTATATGCACTGATTATAGATGAATATGATACTTCAGTAGACTTTGTAGTGATTCTAGTTTTTTGATTCAGAATTTGACAGCCTTATAGAATAATACCTACCACATACTTGTATTTTCTCAATTTTTACAGTAATCTCCAGCAATAGTATAATCTGTTTCAATGAAACAATGTAATCCACAAAGGTGATTATAAATGCCCTCATTTTATACCAGCATGTGGAGAGTGGTTAACTTAGTAGTTACAGTCCAAATCCATGTTACAGCTTATTTTCTGCCTGGATAAATAGAGTAAGAAAAGTTTTCCAATCTCAAGACCTCCCAGAAATCTGAAATAGTAGTAATTTTTCTGTCTTCTGACTTATCTCTTCAAAATGAGGGGTCATTTAATTTTTCATTTATCTTTCTTTTAAGGTTTTTAAATTTTTATTCCCTTTATTTTATTTTATATTTTTTCCTTTTATTAAGTTATGTAATTTTTATTCCCTTTATTTTATTTTATTTTCCTTTTGTTAAGATCATGAATACATTTATGCATTTGTGGGGTACAATGTGTAGATTTTTTTATTCAATTTGGAGTGATTACATCAAACTAACTAATATAGCTTTCACCTCATTTACTTAATTATTGTGTTAAGACATTTATGTTCTATACTTGGTAGATTTGACTTGTGCCCTTATAATATGCTCCATAGGTGTGGGCCCACCATTTAAATACTCCTGATTTCTACTTAGAACCCAGCATTCTAAACACAAATAACTTTCAAAGTACTGATTATTATTCTAAAACACATCCTTACTAAATGAAATGCCATTAAGACTGAGCTTTCCTCAGTCAAGTAATAATGGTACATATATTAATGGTTTTGCCTGGCTCATTATCAGATGGCATCTTAAGAAACCTGTACCCACTCACTGGGCTATCCAGTAAAGCTCAGCATGCCTAGGGTCAATTGGGGGTTTGCTGGCTCAATGATATAACCATGTGTTACATCATTGATTTTTGCCGCCAAGACTGCATGAAAAAAATCTGAGACCTATAAAAGACAAGTACCCTAGCTTATAGTATTTTATATATTTCAGATTATTTTATTCTTGACCCATTGTTCTTTCCAGTATACCAATGTCCATATTCGGGGTATGGACAACCCAATACATAAAGAGGAAAAAGATAGTCATGGAAGTAGGACAATAGGCTCGAAGTTGAATTTGGGTCAGAGTATGAAGCACAAAAGGAAGTCATTTCAGTTAGTTATTCCACCTCCTCACCCTGTATCTCAAGCTGAGGGTGGCATGAATGAAATATTTACCATGATACACAGTAGCCTGTTTGCATTCACCATGAGTGATGAATCTTGATAATACTGACTTTGGTACCTGTGAGGGTATCATAAAGAATCAGAAAACACTGGATCAACAAAAAATTTATGTCATACACAATTCCATCAGTATCAAAAGGACATGGCCATAATTGTGCAGAGATGAACTGGATTTACGGAAAATTAGACCTCAATATCTTTCTGAACAATGAAATTAATTTTTTTCAAACTCAGCTCTTATCTTTGATGAAATACTCTTTTGAGGAAGTCTCAAACATAATTCCACCAGTAGCAATTTCCATAAGCTAAACAAATTAGAAGCAAATTGCTTAGAAAACCCTGGAAAGATAAAGGATAGACAGAACAGTCACCAAAATGAATTAATCAATTTTGACTTCATTAATTAGTGACTGGATAAATGAAATGACAGTTATAAAAAGTCTCAAGTTTCAAACTGAACTAAATATTATGAGAGAAATTCGAAGCAACATCCATGGAAAAGCTCATTGAGGCTAACTTCATATAAAATGTGGAATTAAATAGTTTATATATAAAGAAATAGAAATATATTGATATGAGTATGTCTTATAAATATTGACTTTTATTTTTTACATTTCATTTTAAGAATTACAATTTTGTTTTTGTTTTTTTTTTTTTTTGAGACAGGAGCCTCAAGCTGTCCCCCTGGGTAGAGTGCCATGGCATTTCAGCTCACAGCAACCTCCAACTCCTGGGCTCAAGCAAGTCTCCTGCCTCCACCTCCCAAGTAGTTGGGACCACAGGCGCCCACCACAATGCCTGGCTATTTTTTGGTTGCAGCCGTCATTGTTGTTTGGCGGGCCCAGGCTGGATTTGAACCTACCACCTTGGGTGTACATGGCTGGCGCCTTAGCCACTTGAGCCACAGGTGCTGAGCCAAGAATTACAATTTATGCTATGGGAAAAGAGGATAATATATTAGAAACATATTAGTTATATTATAATATATTAGTTCAGTTCAGATAGAACTGGCTTTGACTCCTAACTTCACTCTATACTTTGAATTTAATCAATTTTCATTAAGCAAAGGTCTCATGTATAATAGAAATGTTCACCCTTTGTCACAAATAGAATTTGCACATTCAGTTGTTCAATACATAATAAATTAATGATGTTTATAGGCTAGAATGAAGTCAACTTAGCCTCATCTCAGTCACCAAAATAAAGATTTCAGAAATGTCATATATATAGTATGTAGAGTAGACATTTTAATGCTTTCATATTTCTACATACTTTCCAATCAGGGTATTTTATTATTTTATGAAAGAAGCGCCCTCCATTTGAGGAGCTTAGGGACAATGAATTATCCACAATGGCCATTTTCAAAGTATTGTCTACAGAAATTTGAGTGCCCAGCATTCTTTCAGTGACCATATGAGACCAAAAATCTGTTCATCATACTAGTAAAGCACTACTTGTCCTTTTCACTGTGTGGAGCACTGGTGGTGCTGAGCATGAATCAAAAAAGTGGGTGCAACACACAAAAATAAGATACTTTCACCTAAGAATATCATTGATGAAGGGAAAATTATTCATTTAATCTTGACCACGAGGGTATAAATTTTTAATATTGTGTGTAACACATGAAGAATACACATAAAGAACTACTACATATAGAAATAGGATGGTTATATCAGTAAACAGCACTTTTATGATTGCTTTTATTGTGAGCTAGCCATTCTTATCATGGAAAACTACCAATGATGAAATTCAAGCCTTTAGCAAAAAATAATTTTTTGTTTATGTTTGTTTGTTGTTTGTTTGAGTCATGATTTTTTGAGACAGTCTCACTCAGTCGCCCTGGGTAGAATGCAATGGCATCTACATAGCTCACAGCTACCTCAAGCTCTTGGGTTCAAATGATCCTGTAGCCTCAGTTTTCCTATTTTTAGTAGAAATGGGATCTGGCTCTTGCTCAGGCTGTCCTCAAACTCCTGAGTTCAAGAAAGCCACCTGCCTTGGCCTTCCCAGAGTGCTAGGATTGCAGGCATGAGCCATCAGAATCTGGCAAAAATCAAAAGTTTTGAAAACTTGTATCCACATCAGTAAGCTTGAAAGCATCTCAAAATTTAAATTATCTTCTTATAATGATTGTGATATTAAATTGTTTGATTATGTAGGTATTGTTTAGGTCTTTGACCAAAGAAAATGGCAATACAGACCCATAGAACATAAATAGGAGTTTTATTCATAATCAACAGAAGCTGGGAACATCTCAAATGTCCATCAGCTGGCAGTGGTCTAAATAAATTTTGACATATCAATGTAATAGAATGCTCAAAAATAAAAAGAAACTTGTAGTAATTAGGAAAAAAAATGTTTCCTAAAGATGTCCATGTTCTAATTCCTAGAACTTGTGATTGTTACCTTTCATGGTAAAAGGAACTTACACATATGAATAAGGTTTTGTACCTTAAGATGGTGAAACTGTCAAGGATTATCCAGGGCCAATAATATCCTTAAAAGTGGAGACTGTTTCCTGGCTATAGTCAGAGAAAATAGTGATAATATAAGAAAAGCTAGAAAGATGTGATATTGCAGGCTTTGAAGATGGAGCAACAGGGCCACAAGTCAAAGAATGGAGGCAATTTCTAGAAGCTGGGAAAGACAGGGATGGATTCTTCCCTAAAGCATCCAAAAAGCAGTACAACTCTGGTTCCAGCTGATTTTAGCCCAGTGAGACCTGTGTCAGACTTCTGACCTACTCAAGTATAACATCATTAATTTGTGTGTTGTACAACTACATCAGTGGATATTAATTTAATTACAGTAAATGATAGAAAATGATGTGTAATTCCATTCTCATGACATTCTGAAAAGAACACAAAACTATATTGATAGAAAATATATCTGATTATCCCAGACTAGGTTGAAAGGAGAAGTTGAATATAAAGGTTTAGCAGAGGAAATTTTAGGGGGTAATGAAAATGTTCTGTATCTATTTTTTAGTGGTTGTTCCATAAATATTTGTATCTGCCCAAATTCTCCAAGCTAGTCACTAAAAAGGATGTGGTTAACTGGATGTAAATAATACCTCAATAAACTTGACTTTAAAGTGTTTTCTCAAGTTGAAATTCTTAGACATTAAATAGCAAGAGAGAAAAATTTCATAAACAAAAACCCAATAATTTTAAGAGTGTAACAGGTTCCTAAATCCTAAAAGCTCCTGGCACCTGCTCTTAACAGGGACAATTGCAATTGAGAGAAATAATTAAATTTGTATCAGTCCCCAAATAATTTTTGGTCACCTCTAGACTCTGAGCATCATGAAAGCAGTAAACTTGCTGTGGTAATTTGCCCCAAGTAGCACCTAATATAGCACAGAAATTGGCACATAATATATGCATAAATTTCCTATTGATTATGTAACAAATTACCACACAGTGGTGTAAAACAATACAAATTCATGCTCTTATAAGTCTGGAGGTCAGTGATCTGCAATGGGTCTTACTGGGATAAAATCAAAGTTTTTGTCAAGGGGGAATTCTTTCTGAGGGCTTTAGGAAAGAATCCATTTCTTTTCTACTTCTAGAGCCTGCCTCAATTCCTTGGCTCCTGGCCCCTTCCTTGCACTTCAAAACTAGCAATGTAGCATCTTCAAATTTATCTCTGACTCCAATCTTCTGCTTTCCCTTCCCATCATTAAGAATATTTATGATTACACCGTGCTCACAAGGATAATCTGGGAAAATCTCCCTGTGTAAAGATCCTTACCTTAATATCATCTGCAAAGTCTCCTTTGCCATGTAACGTGATATATTCACAGGTATCAAGCATTAGGACATGAGTATCTTTTAGGAAAGAATTTTCTTGCCTACCACAGTACATGCTCAAGAACAACAAAAAATAGTGTTATTGGAGACACAATTCACAAGCCATTTAATTCACCCATTTACAGTTTGACAGGCTATAGCATAGTCACAGAGTAGTTGTGGAGCCAACAGTACAATTAATTTTAGAAATTTTTTATCACCTCAAACAGAAACTCCAGAACCATAAGCAGGCATGACTCATTTCCTCCCAATCCACACAACCCTAGAAAACCACTAATATTCTTTCCACCTCTACATACTTTCCTATTTTGAACATTTCATATAAATGGATTTGTGTAATCTATGGTCCTTTGTGACTGTCTTCTTTCACCTAATATAATATTTTCAGAGTAAATCCATGTATGTATCAGTACTTCATTCTTTTGTATGGATGAATAATGTTACATTTTATGGATATGCCACATTTTGTTTGATGGGCATTGGTACTGTTTATACTATTATTAGGAATAATAATATTATGAACATTTGTGTATAAGGATTTGTGTGGACACATGTTTTTATAATTCTTGGGAATATGTCTAGGAGTCAAATTGCTGGATCATATGGTAAATCCATGTTTAACCTTTTGAGAAACCATCAAATTGCTTTCCACAGAGACTGCACTATTTTATATTCTCATTGGTAGCGTACAATGAGGATGCCAATTTCTAGAAATCCTAACTGACATTTATTATCTGTCATTTGATTATAACAATGCTAATATATATGATGTGATGTCTCATTACAGTTTTGATTCACATTTTTCTGATAGCCAATGATGTTGAACATCTTTTCACATATTTATTGGCTATTTGTATATCTTCTATAGACAATGTCTGCTCAAATTCTTTACCCACATTAAATTGGATCATTTGTATTTTTATTATTGAGTTGTAGGATTCTTTTTATAGTCTGTATTCATGTCCCACATCCAATATAAGATTTGGAAAAAAACTCCCATTGTTTAGGTGGATTTTTAAAGGTATGTTAGGCCAAGTTACTTCTTAATCAAAATTATATACCATATCAGTATATTTTAAACCAAATCCTTAAATTTTTTAAAATATTGTATCTTTTAATTGTTAAATGATGTATTCATGTTATAGAAAAAAAGATAAAAGAAAAGTGATGGAAAAAAATTTCAAATTGTTTCAATTCCTAAAATAAGAAATAAAAAATGTACAAACTAAGAAATTAATGAGGACAGGTGAGATGGTTCATGCCTGTAATCTTAGCACTCTGTGAGGCAGAGGCGGGTAGATTGCCTGAGCTCATGAGTTGGAGACCAGCTTGAGCCAGAGCAAGACCTCATCTCTAAAAAAAATATCTGGGCATTGTAGTGGGCGCCTGTAGTCCCAGCTACTTGGGAGGCTGAAGCAGGAGAATCACTTCAGCACAAGAATTTGAGGTTGCTATGAGACATGATGCCATGACACTCTACTGAGGACAACAAAGTGTCTCAAAAAAGAAAAAAAAAATCATGTTCTTGCTTGAAAAATATACTTTTAATCTCAAATTAATTTTAAATGATTGAAATTATGCTCGAAAATACTCTGGATAGGCTCGGCGCCTGTGGCTCAAGTGGCTAAGGTGCCAGCCATATACAACTAAGGTGGTGGGTTCGAATCCAGCCTGGGCCCACCAAACAACAATGATGGCTGCAACCAAAAAATAGCCGGGTGTTGTGGCAGGCACCTGTGGTCCCAGCTACTTGGGAGGCTGAGGCAGGAGACTCACTTGAGCCCAGGAGTTGGAGGTTGCTGTAAGCTGTGATGCCATGGCAGTCTACCCAGGGGGTCAGCTTGAGGCTCTGTCTCAAAAAAAAAAAAAAATTAAAAAATAGAACAGCATTATGATGTTAAAGAAAATAAGAAAAATTATCCACCAAAACCAACTACTGGTTTCTTTCTACATGTTTTTAGAGTTACAGATGAATAATGCATGAGTTTTTTGGCTGAAGAAGAATTTTAAATTGGTTGAGTGAACATGATGTCATTTATCTTTGTCTCTGCCCACACTGCCTGAGTTTTAGAGGAGACCACCAATAAGCAAGGGAAATTCTTTTCTTTTCTTTTTTTTTTTTGAGATAGAATTTCACTTTGTCACCCTCAGTAGAGTGCCATAGCATCAAAGCTCAAGCAACCTCAAACTCTTGGGCTCAAGCAATTTTCTTGCCTCACCCTCCTGAGTAGCTGGGAGTACAGGCACCTGCCACAACACCTGGCTACTTTTAGAGGTGTGTTCTCACTCTTGCTCAGGCTGGTCTCCAAACTGTGAGGTCAGGCCGGGCAGTCCAACTGCCTCAGCTCAGCCTCCCTTTTTTTTTTTTGTTTTTTTTTTTTTTTTTTATTCAGAGCCTCAAGCTGTCCCCCTGGGTAGAGTGCCATGGCTTCACTGCTCACAGCAACCTCCAAATCCTGGGTTCAAGTGAGTCTCCTGCCTCAGCCTCCCAAGTAGCTGAGACCACAGGCGCCCGCCACAATGCCCCGCCATTTTTTGGTTGCAGCCATTATTATTGTTGTTTGGCGGGCCTGGGCTGGATTCAAACCCACCACTTTAGGTGTATGTGGCTGGTGCCTTAGCCGCTTGAGCCACAGGTGCCGAGCCCCTCTTTTCTTTTCTTTTTTTTTTTTTTTTTGAGATCAAGTCTCAAGTGTCATCCTGAGTGCTATGGCATCATAGCTCTCAGCAACCTCAAACTCTTGGGCTCAAGTGATCCTCTTGCCTCAGTTTTTCTATTTTCAGTAGAGACAGGGGTCTCACTTTTGCTCAGGCTGTTCTTGAACTCATCAGCCAAGCAATCCACCCACCTTGGCTTCCCAGAGTGCTGGGATTATAGGCGTGAGCAACCCCACCCACCTCCAAGGGAAATTCTTTGGCCACATCACTAATCTCAGGATTCCCCCAAGGCACCAACAACTGTGATTTCTTTCTTTCTTTCTTTCTTTCTTTCTTTTTTTTTGGCTGGGACTGGGTTTGAACCTGCCACCTCCGGCATATTGGGCCAGTGCCCTACCCTTTTGAGCCACAGGCACTGCCCAAGAACAGTGATTTCCAATAATTAGACATAGCCACTACAGTCAATCTTATATTTTGTACCCCAGAGTTAAAAGTTGCATTTGGAGCTCGGCGCCTGTGGCTCAGGTGGCTGGGGCGCCAGCCATATATACCTAAGGTGGTGGGTTCGAATCCAGCCCAGGCCCACCAGACAGCAATAATGGCTGCAACCAAAAAATAGCCGGGCGTTATGGCAGGCACCTGTGGTGCCAGCTACTTGGGAAGCTGAGGCAGGAGACTCGCTTGGGCCCAGGAGTTGGAGGTTGCTGTGAGCAGTGAAGCCATCGCACTCTACCCAGGGCTACAGCCTGAGGCTCTGTCTCAAAAAAAAAAAAAAGAAAAAAAAAGTTGCATTTGGGCTACCTAACCTGTACATGTTGCTCTATTTTAAGACAACAGGCATGGGCCGGCCCGGCTAAGGTGGCTCACGCTTGTAATCCTAGCACTTTGGGAGTTTGAGGCGGGTGGATTGCTTGAGCTCAGAAGTTCATGATCAGCCTGAGCAAGAGTGAACCCCCATCTCTACTAAAAATAGAAAAACTGAGGAACTGAGGCAAGAGATTCATTTGAGGCTCAGTCTGTGGCTCAAGCAGCTAAGGCGCCAGCCAAATACACCTGAGCTGGCAGGTTCGAATCCAGCCTGGGCCCACCAAACAACAATGACAACTCCAACCAAAAAAAAATAGCCGGGCATTGTGGCAGGTGCCTGTAGTCCCAGCTACTTGGGAGGCAGAGGCAGGAGAATTGCTTGAGCCCAAGAGTTAGAAGTTCTTGTGAGCTGTGATGCCATGGCACTCTACCCAGGGCGACAGCTTGAAGCTCTGTCTCAAAAAAAAACAAAAAAGAGAGAATCGCTTGACCACGATTTGGAGGTTGCTGTGAGCTATGACACCTCAGCACTCTACCCAGGGCAACAGCTTGAAACTCTTCCTCAAAAAAAAAAAAAAAAAAGGGCAGCATCTGTGGCTCAAAGGAGTAGGGCACCAGCCCAATATGCCAGAGGGAGTCAGGTTCAAACCCAGCCCCAGCCAAAAACTGCAAAAAAAAAAAAAAAAAAAAAAGACAATAGGCATGTAATAATGATTGGTTGATTAGAGCTTCCAGCCCAGTTTTTGAAAATTAATTCAATGGGTGGTGCCTATGGCTCAGTGAGTAGGGTGACGGACCCATATACCAAGGGTGGCAGGTTCAAACCCGGCCCCACCCAAACTGCAACAAAAAATAGCTGGGCGTTGTGGAGGGCACCTATGGTCCCAGCTACTCTGGAGGCTGAGGCAAGAGACTTGCCTAAGCCCAAAAGCTGGAGGTTGCTGTGAGCTGTGATGCCATAGCCCTCTACTGAGGGTGACAAAGTGAGGCTCTGTCTCTAAAAAGAAAAAAAAAGAGAAAGAAAAAAGAAAATTATTTGAATAGATAATCCATTCACTGATTTAAAAAAAAGTTTTAAATCATCCATCTCCCATCCATCCAATTACGACCCTGATGTAACTTCTCTGCTTTCTTTTCTTGTATGTTCTTCCAGATACGTATTTTCTTACCCTAAGAATAAATATTCTTTTTTTTTCTGCAGGCTTTTTTTTTTTTTTGGCGGGGGCTGAGTTTGAACCCTCCACCTCCGGCATATGGGGCCGGCGCCCTACTCCTTTGAGTCACAGGCACAAGCCAGAATAAATATTCTTATTTTTCTCCATTTTTATACAAAAGAGAAGATATCATACATAGCCTTCTGCACTTTGTACCTAAGATATCTTGTGGGGTTTTTTTGGAGACAGAGTCTCATTTTGTCACTCTTAGTAGAGTGCTATGGCGTCACAGCTCACAGCAACCTCAAATTCTTGGGTTTAAGTGATTCTCTTGCCTCAGTCTCCCAAGTAGCAGGGACTATAGGTGCCTCCCACAACAGTCAGCTTTTTTTGTTGTTGTTGAAATTGTCATTGTTGTTTTAGTTGGCCCAGGCTGGGTTCGAACTGCCAGCCTCAGTGCATGTGGCCAGTACTCTACCCACTGAGGTACAGGCACTGCCCTATCTTGTGATTTTCTATAATACATTGATGTTTAAAAGGCAACATTTTTTTTTGAGGCAGAGTCTCACTATGTTGCCTTTGATAGAGTGACCTCACAGCAACCTCAAACTCTTGGGCTTAAGCCTTCTCTTGCCTCAGGCCTCCCAAATAGCTAAGACTACAGGCACCTGCCTCAAAACCTGACTGGTTTTTTGTTTTTGTTTTTTTTTCTTTTTGAGACAGAGCCTCAAGTTGTCCCCCTGGGTAGAGTGCCATGGCATCACAGCTCACAGCAACCTCCAACTCCTGGGCTCAAGCGAGTCTTCTGCCTCAGCCTCCCAAGTAGCTGGGACCACAGGCGCCAGCCACAACGCCTGGCTATTTTTTGGTTGCAGCCGTCATTGCTGTTTTTGGCCGGCTTGGGCTGGATTTGAAACTGCCACCTTAGGTGTATGTGGTTGGCGCCTTAGCCACTTAAGCCACAGGCGCCAAGCCCTGACTGTTTTTTTGTTATTGTTGTCATTGTTGTTTAGCAGGTCCTGGCCAGGTTTGAACCCACCAGCTCGGTGCCCTAACCACTGAGCTATGAGTGCCAAGCCACTTCCAATCTCCCCCCCTCCACCTGAGACAGAGTCTCACTATTCTACCCTCAGTAGAATGCTGTGTCGTCACAGCTCACAGAAACCTCCAACTCCTGGGCTTAAGCAATTCTCTTGCCTCAGCCTCCTGAGAAGCTGAGACTACAGGCACCCACCACAACGCCCGGCTATTTTTTGTTGCAGTTACCACTGCTGTTTTTTAGCTGGCCAGGGCCAGGTTTGAACCTGCCACCCTCAGTATATGGGGCCGGCGCCCTACCCACTGAGCCACAGGTGCTGCCCCTCCAACCTGTTTTAATGTTTCCAATTCACAGCTATAAGTCCTATAGCTTCAGTTCTCTCTTTCCACAATCATACTACTATCTTTTCTCTATTTCCCTTCTGGAAACTTTCTTTGATCCTAGCTTTATTGGGAAGCAGATGTTTCCCTGGTACTAAAAATAAAACTAAGTAAGTTGATTTGTGTTCCTCAAGTATTTACTCAATCCAAATTCGATGCAAGGACCCTTGTTCCTGGCACGTTATTACTCAAGGGTTTCTGTAGTTGTTTATCCAGAAAGGTGAGCGTGTTGCACAATGAGGTGGAAAAGAGCCTGTGTTTGAGAGTCACACATACCTGCTTTCAAGTCCTGATTCTGTCACTCACTATTTCTTT
>CAUYQV010028224.1:0-12089 GCA_963574575.1 Galagoides demidoff | reverse complement strand
CCAGCATCTGTGATTTTGGGATTTTGTGATATGGGCTAATCTAACTGGCGTTAGATGATATCTCAGAGTGGTTTTGATTTGCATTTGTGCCACCACTCCCAAAGGGCACAAAGAATTTATTTTTTCAATTGGCTGAAAGTATGGCAAAGCCCCTGAATATAACTTCTTGCTTTATATATGGAGGAACTATGACAGGAGATCGGTGGCCATGGGAAGCTACAGAACTCCCACTGAGCCTAACCTAGACATTGCTCCATATCGGAGAAATCTGAAGGACAATGTGTGGATCCTGAAGGCCCCAATTATTGGACAATATTGCCTAGCAAGAAGTGAAAGGAAAAATCTCACTGTGCTGGTAGGACAACTACATTGCCTAGGTCAAAAACTGTACAATGCTACTACTAGAATAACTGTCTGGTGGGGACTGAATAAGACTGAGCTAAATCCCCTAGACTGATTCCCTGAACTCAGAGATGCCTGGTGGCAGCCAAGATTTTCACAAAACTGGAGTGCCTCTCAGAGAATGTATTGGATTTGTGGGGATAAGGCATATGCCCGGTTACCTGACCAATGGACAGGCAGTTGTATCATAGGTTTTATAAAGCCCTCTTTCTTTCTACTGCCCATCAAGGCAGGAGAACTATTTAGTAGCCACCCCAGAGGAAGAAGTCCGAAGGCATCATCGAGACTTACAAATAGGAGAGTAAAAAGAGGATGAGTGGCCCCTAGAAAGAATAATACAATACTATGGGCCAGCCACATGGACAGAGGATGGGTCATGGGGTTACTGAACCCCTATCTATATGCTAAATTGTATATACAATTGCAGGTAGTCTTAGAAATAATCACTAATGAGACCAGCAAAGCTTTGACCCTCCTTGCCCACCAGCAAACTCAAATAAGAAATGCTGTGTATCAAAACAGATTGGCTTTGGATTATTTACTTACTGCAGAAGGAGGAGTATGTGGAAAGTTCACTCTGACCAACTATTGTCTGAAAATAGATGATCAAGGTCTGGTGGTGGAAAATATACCTAATGAAATTTCCAAATTGGCTCGTGCCGGTATAGATGTAGCACAGATTTGATCCAAAATTCATCTTTGGAGGATGGTTCTCTGCTTTTGAAGGCTTTAAGACTCTTATAATAGGAGTCTTGCTGTTATTGGGTACTTGCCTTCTCCACCCATGCTTATTGCCGGTATTACTCCAGATAGTGAGGAACCTAGTGAGTTCAGCTGTGTCTCAAAGAGGCCCAGGTGGAGCATATTACATGCACCACCAACAAACTGTGACAGGGGTTGGTGAGGATGATAATGAGACTCCATAACAGGCTTTTCTCAAAGGGGAGAATGAGGCATGAGAGTAAAAAGCAGAGCTAAAGTCCTAGCCACCCTGTGTAGGCATTAGCCAGGCTGCAGATGTCTCTGCTATCTGTATGCTCCTCCTTTGACATGCACAGGGACTAGACTGTAACCTTGTAACTTCCTTAGGCCTCCATTGCCTTTGAGGGCAGGTAGCCCAACCAGTCTGAAGGGCACAGGTGAATCTGACCCTCCTCCTGAGTCCCAGGACCAGGTGAATCTGACCTTCCCCTTGAGTCCCAGGACCTTCGGATTATGTCATCCCTCACTCAGTTTTATGACACTCACGTGCAATCTAGCCGTGAAAAGTGGATAAATGAGAGGCAGGAGATTTCGGTGGAGGGCTCAGTTTAAGTTATATACATTTTTCTCGTCAGCTCATGGTACGTACTCCAAAATCTACCATATCCTAAGATACAAATCAAACTTTAGCAAAATTTAAAGAATAGAAATTATACCTTGTATCTTCTCAGACCACAAGGTAATAAAGGTGGAACTCAATTTCAACAAAAACATTCATCTCCACACAAAGACTGGGAAATTAAACAACCTTATGCTGAATGGTACTTGGGTCACCAATGGACAGGCAATTGTATCATAGGTATTATAAAGCCCTCTTTCTTTCTACTGCCCATCAAGGCAGGAGAACTATTTGGGCTTCCAGTAGCCACCCCAGAGGAAGAGAAGGAAGAGATAAATGAGGAAATTGTTAAATTCCTCAGACATAACAAAAATGAAGACACAAGTTACCAAAACCTAGGGTACAGCAAAAGTAGTCTAGGAGGAAAATTTATTGAAAAACAGAGACTGCATCAACAAAGTCATGAACCATCTTATGGAACTGGAAAAAGAACAATCTCAACCCAAACCTAGCAGAAGAAAACAAATAATTGAAATTAAATCAGAGATTAATGAAATTGAAAACAAAAGAGTCATTCAGAAAATTAACAGAACAAAAAGTTGTTTTGTTGAAAAATAAACAAAATCAATAAACCTTTGGTCAGATTAACTAGAAGCAGAAAAGTAAAATCTCTACTAACCTCAATCAGAAATGATAAAGGAGAAATAACAACAGATGCTGCAGAGATACAAGAGATCATCTCTGAGTATTACAAGAAACTCCATGCCCAGAAATTTGAAAATGTGGAGGAAGTGGATCAATACTTGTAATTGTACCCTCTCCATAGACTTAATCAAAAAGAAATAGATCTCTTTAACAGAACAATTTCAAGAACCAAGATTGAAGAAACAATAAAAAATCTCCCAAGGAAAAAAAGCCCTTGTCTAGGTGGCCTCACACCAGAATTCTATCAAACCTTCAGAGGAGAGCTTATACCCATACTGCAAAAATTATTCCAAAAAATTAAGAAGGAAGGAATCTTCCCCAAAATGTTCTGTGAAGCAAACATCACTCTGATATCAAAACCAACTAAAAAGGAGAATTTCAGACCAATTTCAATAATGAATATAAATGCAAAAATTCTCAATAAAACCCTACCTTATAGATTACAGCTACGCATTATAAAACTCAATTCATCATGATCAAGTAGGTTTCATCCCAGGGATGCAAGGCTGATTTAACATATGCAAGTCTATGAACATAATTCACCATATCAACAGAAGCAAAAAAAAAGACCTTATGATCCTCAATAGATGCAGAAGAAACATTCAATAAAATTCAGCATCTTGTTCTAATTAGAACACTTAAGAAGATAGGCATAGGTGGTACATTTCTTAATCTGATCAAAGCCATCTACAAAAAACCTACAGCTAATATTATACTGAATGGAGTAAAACTGAAAGCTTTTCCACTTAGAATTGGAACCAGACAAAGTTCTCCTGTATTGCCACTACTATTCCACATAGTGCTGGAAGTTCTAGCCAATATGATCAGGCAAGTGAAGGAAAATAGAGGGCATCCAAATGGGAGCAGAGCAGATCAAACTCTCACTCTTTGCCAACAATATGATCTTATACTTAAAGAACCCCAACAACTTAACCACAGGACTCCTGGAATCAAAAAATACAGCAATGTCTCAGGATATAAAATCAACGTCCATAAACCAGTAGCTTTTGTATTTGCTAATAATAGCCAAGATGAGAAGCTGTGCAAGAACACAATTTCCTTCACAGTAGCTTCAAAAAAAAAAAAAAAAAAAAGACAGACAGAAAGAAATACCTAGGAATATACCTGACAAAAGAGATGAATGACCTCTGAAAAGAAAATTATAAAACTCTAAGAAAAGAAATACCAGAGGATATTAACAAATGGAAGAACATACCATGAAATACCAGAGGATATTAACAAATAGAAAAACATACCATGCTCATGGCTGGTAAGAATCAACACTGTGAAAATGTCTATACTCCACAAATAAATCTACAGAGTCAATGCAAATGCCATTAAAATACCATTATCATACTTTCAAGATTTGGAAAAAACAATTCTTCATTTTATATGGAACCAGAATAAACGCTGTTTGGCCAAGGCAATTCTCAGTAATAAAAACAAAGCCAGGGGTAGCTCCCCACCAGACTTCGGGTTGTACTGGAAGGCCATAGTCAACAAAACAGCATGGTATTGGCAAAAAATAGTTTCATGAGATGAAACTAATATCTTACAGCCACCTGATCTTTGATAAAACAAACAAGAACATACAGTGGGGAAAAGAATCCCTATTCAATAAATGCTATTGGAAGAAGTGGATAACCACATGTAAAAGAATGAAACTGGACCCACACTCTCATCACTTAACAAAAATCACTTAAAGATGGATAAAATATTTAAATTTGAGGCATGAAACAATAAAAATTCTCAAAGAAAGTGTGGGGAAAACCCTTGAAAAATATCAGCCTGGAGAAAGATTTTATGAAGAAGACTTCTGTGGCAATTGCAATAACAACAGAAATAAACAAATGGGACTTAATTAAACTGAAAAGCTTCTGTACACCTATGGAAACAAGAACCAAAGGAAACAGACAACCTTCAGAATGGGAAAGGGTATCTCCATATTTTGAATTGGACAAAAGCTTGATAACTAGAATCTACAGAGAGCTCAAATTAATCCACATGAGAAAAGCCAACAATCCCGTATATCAATGGACAATACAGATGAATAGAACCTTCTCTAAAGAAGACTGAAAAATGGGTAACAAACATATGAAAAAATGCTCATCATCCCTAACCATCAGAGAAATGCAAATCCCTGAGATATGATTTAACCCCAGTGAGAATAGCCCACATCGCAAAGTCTCAAAGCTGCGGATGTTGGCATGAATGTGGAGAGAAGGGAACACTTTTACACTGCTGATGGACTGTAAACTAATACAACCTTTTTGGAAGGAAGTGTGGAGAATTCTCAAAGATCTAAAATTAGGTCTCCTATTTGATCCTGCAATCCCATTACTAGGCATCTAACAAGAAGAAAAAAAATATCCTTTTATCATAAGGACATTTGCACTAGACTGTTTATCACAGCTTAATTTAAAATTGCCAAAATGTTGAAATAGCCTAAATGCCACCAATCCAGAAATGGCTTAACAAGCTGTGGTATATGCATACCATATACTATTAAGAATACTATTCAGCCATTAAAAAAGATTGAGACTTAACATCTTTTGTATTGACCTGGATGGAAGTGAAACATCACAAGAATGGAGAAGCAAGAATCCAATGTACTCAATTCTAATATTAAGGCAGTATACAAGTGGTGGGGAGTAGGGGAATGAATAAATGGGGAGAGTGGAGGAAGGAGGGGCATGGAGGGTCACGGTGTATGGCATGCCTCTTGGGCACTGGACACAATCATAAGAGGGACTTTACCTAACAAGTGCAATCAGTGTAACCTAATTCTTTGTACCCTCAATGAATCCCAAGGAATTTTTTTAAAAAAAGAATGGAATCTCACTGTTGATTCTATTTGCTGGATTGTTTTTTCAAAAGTTTGTCAGTCATTTACATATAAATGGTTTTCAGAATTTTTCTAGTAGAAATCTTTGCACAGTTATCTATTGGAGTTTTCCATAATGAATTTTGTGATATTTTTAAATGTTATGATTATTAATTCTCTTCCATGTTAGTAATAGTACTCTTAGTCAAAAAAAATCTACTTTTTCATGTTTCCATGAAGTTTAATCATTTTCTTATCTTTTCTAATTAGTTTTATTTATCATTAAATTCTCTTATTCATTTTTTGTATTTAACCATCAGCTGGGAAGAAAGAAAAAAAAGACTACAAATAGAAGAAAGAATTTTCAATTCCTAGTATTGAACTTCAGCCCATCTAAATCTCAAAGATCCAAACAATAATATATCTGTCTTCAGTCTATTTTTATGGTTTGAAATAGAATTAGTACAGTTATTCATCAGTATCTATTAGGAATTGATTCCAGGACCTCTGAGAATACCAAAATCTCCAGATATGGAAGTTCTTATATAAAATAGTGTAGTATTTGCATATAACCTATACATATTCTCCCATATACTTTTAAATCATATCTGGATTACTTATAATACCTAGTAGAATCTAAATGCCATGAATATTTCTTTCATACTGTATTGTCTAGAAAATAATGACAAGAAAAATATCTGTATGTGCTCAGCACAAACAAAAGTATCCTTTTTTGTTTAGAAATAATTTTGATCCACAGATTTAAAACCCACAGATATGGAAGGCAACTGTATTTAATGAGAGATTCTCTGACTAAAATTAAAATTAGATTCTAGGTGTTCTATACAATATTTTTTCTTTGTGAAAATTTCATGAATGTACATGGGATATAAAATTATGCAAGGTGTTTACCCTTCTTGATGTGACTCACTAGGCTTTGAAAATCATAATTTGGGAGTTGGAAATTCAAGCACCTTTGGGTTATCAGCAAATTATATAAAACCCCAGTGGATGCTTAGGTTAGATCTCTCATAATCAACTGATGAGGATAAGGGGGAGGTTTGATGGAGGGAGGGTAATCAGTGGGACTACACCTACGGTGCATATTGTAAGGGTACATGTCAAATCTATTAGGCATAGAGTATAAATATCTTAACAGAATAATTAATTAAGTGAGGTGAAGTCTATGTTAACCAGTTTTATGTAAACATTCCAAATTGTATATAAAATCAGCACACTGTACCCCATAAATGCATTAATGTTTACAGTTAGGGTTTAATTTAAAAACAAAACAAACAAACAAACAAACAAACAAAAAACAAACCCTGAAATCTATGCAGTATTCCAGTCTGCCAGAGAGGGCAGCATACAAACAAAACACTTGCTTGGCTACTGCTCCCCAGCTCATTGTGGTCTAGATTAAGTCCTATTTTATCCCTTTCTCTGGCTCTCACAGCAAAAGAAAAACCACTAAAGCCACTCAGCAGACAAACACGCCAGCTCACGAGCCCAGAGGACAATTTTCCTTTCCCAGCAGCAGCACATGGCCCTTCCCTGGACTTTCCAGATGACCTTTATAGCAACAGCTGACTTCTTAAATAGTTTGTACTTTGAAGACCTTTCTAAGCAAAATAACAAAGCAGCATGGCCTCGTCTAAAAGCCTGGTATCAAAACTTTAGATCTGTGTCTTCTTTGATTTGGATTTAGAAACAAGATTTTAAAAAGATAACAGTGAATATGTGTGTGTGTACACCTGTGTGTGTTTACTTCTCTCTGAGGTTTAAGCAGTTAGTGAGCATCAGGTGCATTTTACAATTTCCCCAAATGATATTAAGTATAAAATACAAGTTCTCAACAGTATTCCAAAAACAACTTCCAAATGTGTCAGATTCCAAATTTTATTCACTTGAAAATTCTATTAATTGATTCTCTACAGTAGTTGGTACTAGTTATTGATTTCCTGTTGGAATTTCATTTTCCTGGGATTTCCCTCATATGCAATTTTTAGTTTCTCATGTACCTCCCTGGATATTTATTTACTCTCTTGACTGTAGTATTTTATTTATCTCTGGTCCTAAAAATAGTTACTTAAAATTCAGTCTTCAGCTTTGTGTTCTATCTCTATTTTCTCCTATAAAATTAAGAATAAAAATTGGTTGTAATTTTTTTTTTGGATGAATTCCTAAAAGTAGAGTTAAAAATTTAAATTCTAGTAACATATGTCTAAATTGGCATAACTTGTTTGGAAGACAATTTTAATGTCCACCAGATGCAGATAGTAGCAATTTCCCTTCATACTTGCCAAACAATCCCCTTCCATACTCGATGTTATAGACTGGTTGATAAAAAAGATCTCATCCAAGTCTTAATCCTGTAGATGGGCATCTTCTTTGCCCATTTTTAAATGGAAACAGTTAGCTTTTATTCATTGCTAACCATTTTCTTGATATCACAAGTAGCCCATCACTCATTACAAATACTGCAAATATTTTTCCAGTTTTATTTATTTTTTGATTTTTAATGTTGTTCTATGTCATGAAGATCTAATCAACTAAGTGTCTATTTTCTATGAAGTAAGTAATGAGTATGGAGCTGTGATGAGTTAGAAAGTTGATGAGAGTTGTGAAGGTATAAAATAATTACTACAAGTGTCAGAAGAAAGAGTGAAGAAATGTGAAATAAAAATGCCAGACAATGTTGTGAACTCAAATTAGCATGGATACCCTGAACTAAAGGGCACTAGTCTGTATAGATTATTGTTAAGCAGTCTAGGCATGTAGCCATTTGGATTAATTTAGGAATCATTTAGGTTGATCTTTGGATTGGAAAAGGAAAAAGGAGTAATTACCAAGTTAGGCAATTGAAAATATTAATAGGATAATTTAAATAATAGTTTATAGAATTTAATGAGAGTGAATTAGATCCCAATTCAAAAGATAGAATAATGTGGGATTAATGACAGAGGACCAGACTGTGACTGTGATAGGCATGGACTGAAATGAGTCATGACACTAGATGAAAATGATAGGAGACCATTTTACAAAGTTCAGTTACAAAGTGCAGTTTAAAAAAAAATTAGAATAAGAACAGTTTCTAAGTATGCTAGGACACCCATATCATCTGGGATATGAAGTGAAACCACATTTGCCGAAACAAAGTTCTGAAGTAAAAGAAAGGTTTGATTAACACAAGAAAATTGAAGATCTATATGTAGAGGTTGAGAATATGGTATATGGAGAAGTCATATCATGTATGAATAGTTGTTTCAAATTTCTCCTTAATCTGAGAAAGTCACTTTCATTTTATGCTATGCCCAGTTGTGATTTGTTTTAATCTATCACTTTCAGACTCAGCATAATCTAGATATTAATGTCTTTCATTATTCTGGAAATTTCCCCTCCATTAACTCTTTGTGTAGTATATAGCATTCTCTCTCTATATATATATATGTGTGTGTGTGTGTGTATAATAAAAATATATAATTTATATAATATACAGATATATTTCCCATCTACATCTATAAATATGTCTTTTAATCAGGGAGATATAAAACTAGAAAGTGAAATGTCAAAGAAATTAGAGAGGAAAATGAATTTCCAATAGGAAGTGAACAGTTAAGTATCAATTTCTATAGAGAAACAATTAAGATGATTTTTATATATATTAAAGTGGTCAACCCAATCTTTCCTTATGAAACTCCTTTCAGACCTACATTAGAGTTTTCTGTCATAATATTTGTATTTATTAATGTCCTTTTCATATTTTCTACTGATAATCTAGAAATATAGACAATTTTCTTTGGTCTCATCTACTATTTAATTTGTAAATCAAATTTTTATTTCAATTACTATACTTTTTTATTCCAGTTTCAAATTGTTAATACCCCCTTTTATTGCATTTACTTCTCATGGTGAATTTGTTTGCAAGTTTGGTTTTTAATTTTTCACAGAATACTTCTCCACCAGAGATTGTTCTATATGTTTTAACGGTATCCCCAAAAGTCTTTACTTTTCTTGGGAACCCTTATGGATCAAATTATTTCAAATGTATTTTAATGCTAACTTTTTGAATATAGTTTTTATGGTTTGTATCCTATACTCTAGCATAGCACATGCTTGGGACTTTAATTTCTTAAGGGGATGCTCTTTTCTATGTAAGATATCAAGCAATTGATAAGAACCTCCCAGTTATTCAAGATAGCAAGGTAAAATGCTAATTTTAAATTTTCTTTGAAATAGATGCCCCAGTATAAATCCCTCATTTATGCAGAAAACTCTGTTCTGGCTTAAACTCTTATTCATCAGTCTAGCTTCATATTTCTGTTTTGGTTCAGGTACCAAAGATCCTTTCTTGCTTTCAAACTTGGAAATGTATTTTTAAAATACGTTATTCCAGATGAATGAAACACTCTGAAAATAATTTCACAAGTTCAGAAATACTTCAAAATCAAAACCTGATAAAGACAGTGTTGAAAAGAATGAGATACAGGCTGATCTCACTATATTGACACAGATATATATAAATTCCATAAAATATTAGAAAATATATTTCTATGTGGAACCATCCCTGAAGTTCTACATCCCACTCAATTCAAGTTTACTATTATTTTGATATATTGTGACTTTTATCAAAACATCATTAATTAACAAATTAAAGGGAAAAGGTCTAAGTGCATCAACTGATGATGAAAATGTGATTATTAATATTCAACATCTAATTATTTACAGAAATTCTGAGTAAAATTAGAATGCAAAGAAATACTTAAATATAACTGACTAACAAAAATCAATAGCAACTATTATCTAATAGTAAAACAATAAACATGTTTTCTTTACAGTCAGGGGTATCCATTGTCACTATTACTACCTATCACTGTCTTGAATATTTTATTTGTTAAGTTTGAAATAAAGCAATACAACTATCAGTTTTGCAAAAAAATATGATTCTATAACTAATCAAGGAGCTCATAGTTACATACAAGAAAATATATAAGAGTATTTCACAAGGTAGTTGGACAAAAGATAAGTAAATAAATATTAACAGTTTTATTCTATTTCATCAATAATTACCTAAAAATGAAACCAGGAGAAATATTCCATTTATAATGAAAATAAACTATAAATTATTAAAATAAATATAATAAAAGAGGCATATATCTATATTCAGAAAGCCACCATATGTTAGTGAAAGACATGCCGAGATTTGAGCCTGTGTTAATATTCTTGGATTAAAAGAACTGGCATCATAAAAATGGCAGTCTTTCTAAAATTAATATAAAATATGCTGACATTTTATTTAAATCCTAATATAGTATATTGTTGGAATTGGATAATATAATGCTAAATTTTATATGAAATAAATGGTCCCAGAATAGTTCTGGTAAGTATTAAAAATACAAAAAGAAGGTGGCACCTGTGACTCTGGGTAGGGCGCCAGTCCCATATACCAATGGTGGCGGGTTCGAACCCAGCCCCGGCCAAACTACAACAAAAAATTAGCCGGGCATTCTGGCAGGTACCTGTGGTCCCCGCTACTCAGGAGGCTGAGGCAAGAGAATCACTTGAGCTCAGGAGTTGGAGGTTGCTATGCTGTGAGCTGTGACACCACAGCACTCAAGGGCAATAAAATGAGACCCTGTCTCTAAAAAAAAGAAAGTACAAAAACAAGAGTCAAGGAATTAGAACTTAATACAAAGATATTGGGAGAAACAAATATGATATTGGCATAGTTTTGGACTGACATATTAGTCATTAGCACAGAACATAGGATTCAGAAATAGACACTAGAAGGATCAATTTAATATTTGACTGAAATACTAGTTTCACGAAATGAAAAAGATGGTTAATTTGATATATAGTGCTGTCAGAACTAGCTGCCAAAATAAAAGAAAATAAAACTGGATCACACTCTGAAATTGTTAAGTAAAAACCTTCTGGATAAAATGCACACATAAATGTTCTAATAACAATAGTTTACAATATAATCTGAGAGATTGTATGTACAATCTAAGGTAAAGGAGATCTTAACCAAGACTGAAAAGCCAGAAGCTATTAAAAATAAATCATATGGCAATAAAACCAAAGATAAGTTTTTTTTTAAAGCCTGTCATGTAATACCTCTGTGACTAATATCTGCAATTTTAAAGAGCTCTAACAAGTTGAAAAATAAAAAAAAAAACTCAAAGGAAAAATGAGTGAAAGATGAATACTCAAAGAAGTGCAAATGACCAAGAAACACTGAAAATTATACATTGCACAGTGATACGAAAATACATATTAGTCAGTCACTTTTATTCAAATGAACTGAAAAATTAAAGCCTTATTACCAATTTTTAATATAGATATGGGGAAATATATACTGTCAAACATTGCTGATGGTATGCCATGTTTTTGAAAGTCCAGAACACCATTTTTCTTTTTTCTTTTTTTTGGGACAGAGTTTCATATTGCCCTCAGTAGAGTACTGTGGCATCACAGCTCACAGCAACCTCAAACTCTTGGGCATAAGTAATGCTCTTGCCTCAACCTCCCAAGTATCTGGGACTACAGGCACCTACTAAAACACCTGGCTAATTTTTTTTGTTGTTGTTGTAGTTGTCATTGTTGTTTAGCAGGCCCGTTCAGGTTCGAACCTGCCAGCCTGAGTGTATGTGGCCAATGACCTACTCACTAAGCTACTTGCACCACCAGAATCCATTTTTCCCTTCTTCTTTTACTTTTCTCTTTTTCCTCTTTTGAAATCAGACATTAAAGACTAAAACATCTAAAACCAACTGCATATATGAGGGAAAGAAGCTATTGCATATGCCCAATGAAAGGCACAGACTCAGAAAAGAC
>CAUYQV010028221.1:0-11933 GCA_963574575.1 Galagoides demidoff | reverse complement strand
TATTTTTGATGTTCTTTCAATTGCCTGGGGGGGGGTCCCTTCATAAAATATTAGCCCAGGCTGATTTCTTCAAGTGTTTTCCCTGCACTTTATTCTAGTATTTTTATGGTTTCATGTCTTAAGTTTAAGTCCTTAATCCAGTGAGAATCTATCTTAGTTAATGGTGAAAGGTGTGGATCCAGTTTCAGTCTTCTACAGGTTGCTAGCCAGTTTTCCCAGCACCATTTGTTAAATAGGGAATCTTTTCCTCACTCAATGTTTTTAACTGGTTTGTCAAAGATGAGGTAACGGTAGGTGGCTGGATTTATCTGTTGGCTTTCTATTCTGTTCCATACATCTACATCTCTGTTTGTGTGCCAATATCATGCTGTTTAAGCACTATCGATTTATAGTATAGTCCGAGGTCTGGTAGAATAATTCCTCCTAATTTGTTTTTATTCCTGAGTAATGTCTTGGATATTCAACATTTTTTTCTGATTCCATTTAAAGTGAAATATTATTTTCTCATGATCTTTAAAGTATGACAGTGGGGCTTTAATGGGGATTGCATTAAAATTGTATATTGCTTTGGGTAATATGGACATTTTAACAATGTTAATTCTTCCCAGCCATGAGCATGGTATATTTTTCCATTTTTTAACATTTTCAGCTGCTTCTTCTCTTAAAGATTCATAGTTTTCTTTATAGATATCTTTCACATCCTTTGTTAAGTATACTCCCAAATATTTCATCTTCTTTGCCACTACTTTAAATGGAGTAGAGTCCTTGACTGTTTTTTCAGCTTGGCTGCTGTTGGTATATATAAAGGCCAGAGATTTATGAGTGTTGATTTTGTATCCTGATATGCCACTGTATTACTTGATCACTTCTAAGAGTTTTTTTAGTTGAATCCCTGTTTTTTTTCCAGATATACAATCATATCATCTGTGAAAAGTGAAAGTTCAATATCTTCTGGTCATATATGGATACCCTTAATTGCCTTTTCTTCCCAAATTGCAATAGCTAGAACTTCCATTACAATGTTAAATAGCAATGGAGACAATGGTCAACCTTGCCTGGTTCCTGATCTGAGTGGAAATGATTTCAGTTTAACTCCATTGATTACAATATTGGCTGTGAGTTTACTGTAGATGACCTCTATTGACTTGAGAAATGTCTCTTCTATACCAATTTTCTAAAGTGTTCTGATCATGAAGGGATGCTGGATATTATCAAATGCTTTTTCTGCATCAATTGAGAGAATCATATGGTCTTTGTTTTTTTAATTTGTTTATATGATGAATTACATTTATAGATTTAAGTATGTTGAAACATCTTCGAGATCCTGGGATAAAATACACTTGGTTGTGGTGCATAATTTTTTGGTTGTGTTGCTGGATTCTGTTCATTAGGATTTTGTTGAATATTGTCGCATCAATATTCATTAGTGATATTGGTCTATAATTTTCTTTTCTTGTTGGGTCTTTTCCTGGTTTTGGAATCAAGGTGATGTTTGCTCCATAGAATGTGTTGGGTAGTATTCCGTCTTATTCAATGTTCTGGAAAAGTTTGAGTAGTATGGGAACTAGTTTCTCTTTAAAGGTTTTGTAGAATTCTGATATGAAGCCCTCTGGTCCTGGGCTTTTCTTTTTGGGGAGATTTTGTATAGCTGATGCTATTTCAGAACTTCATATAGACCTGTTCAACATTTCCACTTTCTTCTGGCTAAGTTTTGGGAGATGGCGTTCTTCCAAGTATTGGTCGATTTCTTTCAGATTTTCATATTTCTGGGAATAAAGTTTCTTATAATATTTACTGAGGATTTTTTGAATTTCTAAAGGGTCTGTTGTTATTTCATTTTTCCCATTTCTGATTGATGAGATTAGAGATTTAACTGTGTTTTTCTTGGGTGGGTTGGATAAAGGTTTATCTATTTTATTGTCCTTTTCAAAAAAAAAACATCTTTTTTATTTATTGATCTGTTGTATAATCCTTTTGTTTTCTATTTCATTTAATTCTGCTCTAATTTTGGTTATTTCCTTTCTTCTTCTGGGTTTGGGATTGGACTGTTCTTACTTTTTCAGTTGCTTGAGATGTCCCATTAAGTTGTTAACTTCCTCTCTTTCCGTTCTCTTGAGGAAGGCTTGCAGAGCTATAAATTTCCGTCTTAGGACTGTCTTTGAGTATCCCAGTAGTTCTGATAACTCATACCTTCATTGTCATTTTGTTCTAAAAATTTGGTAATTTCCTTCTTGATCTCGTCTCTGACATATCTGTCATACAGCATAAGGTTATTTAGCTTCCATGTTTTTGCATGAGACTACAGGTTCCTGTTGTTACTGAGTTCAACTTTTATTCCATGATGGTCTGAGAAGATGCATGGAATAATTTCTATTCTTTTAAATTTACATAGTTTAGACTTATGGCCTAAAATGTGATTGATTTTGGAGTATGTTCCATGGACTGAAGAGTAAAATATGTATTCAGATTAAACGTTCTGTAGATGTCAGTTAGGTCCAAAAGGTGAATAGTTAAATTTAAATCTAAAATTTCCTTGCTAAGCTTCTTATTGGAGGATTGATCCAACACTGCCAAAGGAGTGTTAAAATCTCCAACTATGGCTTGGTGCCTGTGGCTTAATCGGCTAAGGCTCCAGCCACATACACGTAAGGTGGTGGGTTCGAATCCCCAGCCTGGGCCTGCCAAACAACAATGATGGCTGCAACCAAAAAATGGCCAGACATTGTGGTGGGTCCCTGTGGTCCCAGCTACTTGGGAGGTGGAGGCAGGAGACTCGCTTGAGCCCAGGAGTTGGAGGTTGCTATGAGCTGTGATGCCATGGCACTCTACCCCAGGGGGATAGCTTGAGGATCCGTCAAAAAAAAATCTCCAACTATGAAGAGAATGATATTGTGGGGATTGTGCCTATGATTTATTCTATTAGGGTACATGTGAATTTGTCTAAAGGTTAAATATGAATGTCTTAACACAACAATTATGAGAAAGACAAGATGGCTATGTTAGCCAGTTGGATGAGAGTTTTCCAAACTGCATATGGAAGCAACACGCTGTATCCTATGATAGAATTAATGTACACAATTATGATCTAATAAAAAAAAGATAAAAAAAAATCTCCAACTATAATGGAGCTCGGAGAGATCAAATTGCTCATGCCAATTAGAATATCTCTTATAAATTGAGGTGCATTCTGGTTGTATGCATAGATATTGATTATTGAAATCTTATCATCTTGAGTGTTACCCTTGACAAAGATAAAATGGCCTTCCTTATCTTATTTATTTGTGTTGGTTTAAACACTAATGTATCTACGAATAAAATTGCAACACCAGCTTTTTTCTGGTTTCCATTTGCTTGGAATATAGACGACCATCCCTTCACCCTGAGACTGTATTTACCTTTTAAAGTAATATGTGTTCCTTGGACACAACAGATATCTTGTCTGAGTTTCTGTAGCCAATCAGCCAATCTGTGCCTATTTAAAGGGCAGTTTAGGCCATTTACATTGATTGAAATTATTGAAAGACCTCATGAGATATTGGTTCTCGAGTTGCTTGAAAGTTCAGTAGACATTTTAAGTCCTTTCAGCACTGTGGATGTTGGAATTTGATCAAAAGTTTCTGGGTGAGTTTACTTCTGTAGTGGGGGATTGCAATGGTCACTATGGAGGATAGGATTGAGAACTTCCTGCAGAGCTGGTTTAGTTTTGGAAAATTTCTTCAACATGTGGATGTCATTAAAGTATTTAATTTCTCCATCATAGATGAAACTCGGTTTAGCTGGATATAGGATCCTGGGTTGGAAGTTGTTCTGTTTTAGGAGATTAAAAGTTGCTGACCATCCTCTCCTAGCCTGAAAGATTTCAGCAGGAAGCTATGCAGCCACTCTAATACTCTTTCCTTTGTAGGTTATGGTTTTCTTGTGTATAACTGCTTTCAGAATTTTTTCTTTCATATGAACTTTAGTGAAGTTAATTATGATGTTCCTTGGGGACATCTTGTTCAGGTTGAGTCATGCTGGGGTTCTGAAACTATCTGCTATCTGAATTTCAGAATCTCTTGGTATGTCTGGAAAATTCTCTTGCAAAATTTCATGAAGAAGAGCCTCTGTTTTTTGTGAGGCAGCTTTGTCGCTTTCAGGGATTCCTATAAGGCGAATATTAGTTTTCTTTCAATTATCCCAGAGCTCTCTGAGAGAAAGATCAGTTTTTGCTTTCCATTTCTTTTCACCTTTGTGCTCCTGGACTTGTTCAAAAGATTTGTCTTCAATGTCAGAGATCCTTTATTCAGCCTATTCTACTCTATTACGAAGAGATTCAACGATATTTTTCAAATCTTCGAGGGCTACGAACTCTTGCCTCAAAGTTTCAAAATCTTTGATCATTTCATCTTTGAAATTGTTGAATTCTTGAGTCATCTTTTGAATAATTTCTTGGGACATCTTTTGAATAATTTCTTGAGACTTTTTTGTATAATTTATTGAAGCTTTATCTCTTTCCTTTCTTCCATTCCATTAATCTTATTTACTATCCAGATTCTGAACTCGATTTCTGTCATCTCAGCCATCTGTTTATGGGTTGGATCTTCAGATGCCTCTGCCCCATCCTTCTTTGGGGGTGAGGGGTTGATCTACTCTGGTTTTTCGTACTACTGGAGTCTTTCTGCTCATTCTGCCCCATGGTGAATTTACTCCATTTGGATAGGTGAGCAGGTAAGAGGAAATTGGGTTGGGGGCTTTGGGAGTAGTATTTAACTAGCCTTTTTGGGCAAAAGCTGGGATTGGTGTCTGTACCTTTTCCCCTAGAGCTTTGGCAAGGATGTGTATAATGCAAAGGTCTAAGAACCTGGGGGTTTGCGTGTCTCTATCTGGGTTTTGGCTGGTCTCTGTTCTACCTTAGAAAATCAATTACTCTGGATTAAGATCTTCGCTGTGGAGAAATATCAGCGATTAAGTCACCCCTCCCCTCTCAGGCGACAGTTGGGAATGGATAACCACACCTTCTCTTAGCCACACCCCCAGGGTATCACTTTAGATAGTTCTCAGGTGATTGGCCCAGTTCAAGTGATCTAAGTCAAGTGTCCCAGTCAACCCAAGTCTCAAGTGGGGGAGTTCAAGAAGTCTCTGGCAACTGTACAGCAGGGATCTTCTGGCAGCACAGGTATGACTCGCTCTGGTGTTCTGTGGGGTCAGAAGGACCTACCCAGCAAATAAAAAATTCTAGGAAGGTTGATGACTCCTACCCCACCTGGGACCTTCATCACACCCAGTCACTGGAGATCCCACAGGGCTGTGACTCAGTTGCCCAATAAGCAAATGTGGCAGGGCTTTGGGTCTGCCAGAATCAAAGTAGAGCCATTGCCAGCTCCACTCGGTAACTGCTCTTTGACCCCCACCAGAAAAGGGAGCTGAGAAAATCCAGAGAGCATCAGAGATTCTCCCTCAACCACTAGTTACTTTGCCCAAATCAATAAATCCAAACCTATAGACCTGATCAGTACCCACTCTCTGGTTGGAGAGATCACAAGGTCTCCAGCAACTAGGTAATAGGAGTCTACTGGCGGTATAAGTGTGGCTCACTCTGATGCTCTGAGGAGTCAGAAAGGCCCATTCAGTAGACAATTTGGAGTAAGGAGGCTGATGTCTCTTTCCCCTCCTTACTTGCCCTTTGCCACCGGACTCTGGTAACCTCAGTCTCTGTTAAACCTACTACCAGTTTCTGTTAACCCAGACTCTGTAACCCAGTCCTGTCCAATAGGTAAGTGAGTCAGGGTTTTGTGCCTACCAGAGTCCAGTTAAAGTCAATAAGTTCATCAGGGTTTTGTGCCTGCCAGAGTCCAAATAATGTCAATAACTTCTCCACTTGGTGACCACTCTTTGTCGCCAGCCAGCAGAGATAGTTGAAGCCTATCTGCCTCAGGTACTCAATGGGAGCTGGAGAATATTCCGCTTGGGCTCAATCTAAACCTGGAATTTGTTTTCCTGAAGTCGTGGTTTGACTCGGTGGGGAAGATATGTGTTTGTCTATTTCTTCTCTCAGCTCGGCTCCCCACTTTCAGCTTTGTTGTGTTCTTCTGGTGGTTGTTTCTGCCCATGAACGGAAGTTTATGTTGTAACCTAGCTCAAATCAGCTTTCGTCCCCTGTTCCTTCATATTCTTATTGACTGTGAAAATTGTAGTTAGAGAATATAGCCAATCTGAGGATTTAGCAAAGTACAAAACACATTGAAACCAAGCAGACAAATAAAAAGACTAAAATGCTACTGGACACACAAGCACACCAATTTCCAGACACTCAGAAACAAGTAAACAAACATACAAAAAAGAAAACAAGAGAAAAGCAAATCAAACAACAAACAGACAAAAAGAAAAGGTAGTAATAATAAAAGATAACCACAAAAATGTTAGTCATAGAATGATAGATAAAACAAATAGCAAAACAAACCAAAACAAAGAAGAAAGAAAATAAAAAATAAAAAATAAAAAATAATAAAAGAAAATAAAAAAAGAAAAGTTTGGCGCCACTAAGAAAAATGCTGTTCTTTTGAATATGTACAAACAAACCCCTTTATAGATGCGGTGGGGTTCCAGTATAAAGGAAATATAATTATGCTCCAATATATTTTCTAGACAGCAGGTGGTTCTGTGAGTTGTTCCCATGCTAAAACCAAAAAGAAAAAAAAAAAGGAAAGAAAAGAAAAAGAATCTTTGCTGACAGGTTGCACAGATTCTCCCTACAACAGTTCCCACAAAGTGTTGGGCATCTTGGATTAGCTTCAGATGCTGGATGGCTGGCTGCAGGTCAGATTGAGTTCTCTGTGCTTCTGGGACAGGTGTTATGGAGACACCATTTTTGGAGTTTTATATTACATCTGGTTCCTGGCTGGCTGCCCACTCCTATCTGTCCTCCAAACTCGGCACACAAGTCCACACATTGCCAGAATTTTCCACTCAACTTTTAGTTTTCCCTCAAATAGAAAATTGTTGTGGTCCTTGGGAAAAGAGCTGGGTGCTTTTTGCATGCTCTATGTTCAGTTTGTTTTCTTATGGGGTAGGGGCTGGTTACTTCTAGTTTCTGCCACGGCCACCACCGCTTCAGTATATACAGAAGATTTTTCTGTGTTTGTAGAAAGGGAACCGATTCCCCCTGCAGGTTGCCACATCACTACAGTTCCACACAGACTTCTAAAATTACGGGATGGATCGGTTCCTAAGTGGAGTCCCTTCCCCTCAAGTTTCTGTCTGAATGCCTGGTTCCCTGATGCCCCAAACTGGGTCCAAATGTCTCCCGTTTCTGGCTGCCAAATTCCGCTTGGGAATCCACACCTCACCACACGCTCTGCAAAATACACAAACTCCCCACGAATTGGGCACAGAAGTCCTTCACTGGGGATTGGTTTCTGCCTCTCAGGGCGCCCGCTGTGAACCTGGCGCTGTTTCAGCCGTTGCCCTGAGTTCTTTTTTTTTTTTTTTTTTTTTTGCCAGACACCATAGTTCTGGGCTACAATTCCAATCCAGCAATTCACCCCTTCCTGCACACCATGCACTGCTTGTCCATGCCAGCACTCCATGCGAGAAAGATTCAGTCCCCCCACTCTCACCTGAAACCACCAGGAGAGTTGACTCCAGGATGCATCCCCTCCACCATCTTGCTCTGCCTATGACTATCTCTTTTCTTTTGATAGGATTGGATTTGTAGTGTTCTTCCTTTTCCAGCTGCTTGAGATGACCCATTAAGTTATTGACTTCCTTTCTTTCTGTATTCTTGATGAAGTCTTCCAATGTTATCTATAAATTTCCCTCTTAGGATTGCCTTTGCAATATCCCACAGGTTTGGTACTTCATGGCTTCATTATCATTGTGTTTCAAAAATTTGGTGATTTGCTTCTTCGTCTCATCTTTCACCCAGATTTCATTCAGCATAAGGTTATTTTGTTTCCATGATTTTCTTTCATTGTGAAGATACCTATTGCCATTGAGCTCAACTTTTATTCCACAAAGGTTCAAGAAAATACAGGAGTAATTTCAATTATTTTCAATTTGCTAACATAGGACTTGTGCATTAATATGTGATAAATTTTGTTGCATTATCCATGGTTTGATGAGAGGAATGTGGATTTTGTTTTATTAGGATGAAATTTACCATAGATGTCTCTTCAGTCTGTTTCTTCCAAGTTTGTGTTTAAGTCTATTATTTCTTGTTTAGTTACTTCTTGGAGGATCTATCCAGACATGCCAAAGGGGTGCCAAAATCTCCAAGTATTACAGTACAGGAAGATATCAAATTTTTCTTGTCTGTTAGGGCTTGCTTTATAAATTAAGGAGCATTTTGCTAGGGTGCATAAATGTTAATTATAGAAACCACTTCATATTGAGTGTTTCTTTTGACAAATATGTAGTGTCCATCATTATCTTTCCTTATCTTTGTTGGTTTGAAACCAAGTTTATTTGCAAATAAAATTGCAACCTGCTTTATTTGGATTGAGTTGTCTTGGGGTTCTGAAACTGCCTACTATCTGCATTTCTGGATCTCTTGTCAGGCTTAGGAAATTCTCCTCCATGATATCCTGGAGTATAGATCCTGTGCCTTTAAAATCATCCTCTTCTTTAAGAATTCCTGTAAGACAGATATTTGATCTTTTGCAGTGCTCCCACAATTCTCTCAGGGAATGATGAGTTTGTTATCTCCATCTCTCCACATCTTTGAGCATTTGGGAGTGTTCAACAGATGTTTCTTTAATTTAATAGATCCTGGTTCACTCTATTACTGAGAGATTCTACTGTATTTTATAGTTCCTCTAATGGCTTTTTCATTTCCTTGAACTCTGCTACCTCCTTTTGCATTGTGTCCATATCCTAGGACATTTTATCTTTGAATTCATTGATTTTTTGGAACAACTTTTGCACAACTCTTTGGATTTCAATTTCCATATTTTCCTTTATTCTATTAATTTTATTAGCCATCCATATTCTGAATTCTATTTCTGACATTTCAGTCATTTGTTTATTAATGGGATGTTCTGTTATATCTCCTTTGTCATTCCTTGGGTGTTTGATCTACTCTGATTATTCATGTTGCCAGAGTATTTCCACTGGTTCCCCCCTCCTTGTTTATTTTTCACTTTCGTTAGTAAAGATGGTAGAGTGAAAATGGATTGAGGGCTCCAAGAGTTGTAGTTAACCAGCCCTTTTGGAAAGAGCTAGGGCAGGTGACTGTGGTTTTTCCCTTACAGCTTTACCAAGGTCCCTTTCAGCCCTGCAGCCAGAGACTCTGAAGAACTGATTGGTATGATGGGGATAGGTGGCTCTGTCTTGTTTTCAGCCAATCTCTATCCAATCCTAGTGAGTTGGCAGATTTGGGCTGAAATCTCAACTGGGGAGTGATACAAGCAACTTAGACACCCCATCCACCACCAGCAACAACTAGAAGAGGAAATTGAGCCCCCTCTACTATAACACTACCAGGGCTCACACTTGGAGGGTCCCCAGGTCAAGCGTTCCTAACCAATTGTCCCAGACAGCACAGTCACTACTCAACTGGGGGAGTTTAAAAGGATTCCAGCAACCAGACAGCATACAATTGCTCTAGGGAGATTGGAACCTTCTCCTTATCTGCCTTATACCACACCCTGTCAGTGGTAACCCCAGAGGGCTGTGGCCCAGTTCCCTAAAATGAGTAAATGCACCAGGGATATGTGCCTGCCAGAGTCAAAGGGGAGTTATTACCTCCCCGGTCAGGCTGCTTCACTCTGCCACCATGAAGCAGGAGGAGCTCAAGCTGGCTCCCTTTTCTACTCAATGGAAACTTGGGAGTGTTCTACCAGAGAGTCTGTCCCAAGCAGATGGTTACCTTCGCAGGGTGTATTTCTCTCCCACAAATTCCACACCTCTGCTGCAGCTGCACTCCTCATCTGGTACCCCTGCAGGTTGAGGTCCAGCTCCCTTCCATAGACTACATAACTGGGGAGATGTCTCTCCAAAATTTGGACCTGGAGCAAGTGCGCCACTGACACTGCCAATGGGCCATGGCCAACTGCATGGGTTGCCACACCACTACTGCCTCTGTGGTGGGTCACTGTGTCATTGCTCATGCTTCTGCTGCCACTGCTCTCCCTGCCACATACTTTCTTTGCATTGGGTCAATCCCCCTCCACCTGCTTCTCCTCACTTCCACTTGAGTCACAGTTTTAGCTCAGATGCTCCATGGCATATTTGCAAAAACTACCAGACACTCTGAGCTGTGGAGGGGACAGGCCTCCACACTGCCAGGCAAGGGGGGAAGGGTGGATTTGGAGTTCAGAATGGAGGGGAAAACATTTGTTCAACTTTTATGTGGTGTAAGAGATTGCCCAGGCTCATGGTGAGATCTCTCTGGAGATAGAGTCTTGGCATCAGTGGCTCTCTCCTCTCTCCTGTGGGGTGAAATAAGAGGTCTTCTTTTCACTGTTTTCTTGTAGAGAGCACACAGTGAGCCACTATTGAGGGGGAGAGGGACTTTCATTCTCTTTGGGATAGGTTTTGTACCTGAAGTTTGTTTCCTTGGAGTCACAGCTTGCCTCAGCAGGGATGACGTCTACTCATCAATCTTCTCTCTCAGCTCAGCTCCCAACCTTCAGCTTTATTGGGATAATTCTGACCATTACCTCTCCCTCTGGATGGGAGCCTCTGGCTCCAGTTGGCCATCTTACCTCCTCCCCCTCCCTCAATTTTTAATTTTTTTTTTTATTTTAGAGACAGAGTTTCACTTTGTCTCCCTTGGTAGAGTGCCATGGCATTACAGCTCACAGCAACCTCCAGTTTGGGAGCTTAGGTGATTCTCTTGCCTCAGCCTCCCAAGTAGCTGGGACACAGGTGCCTGTCGCAATGCCTGGTTATTTTTGCTGTTGTTGTTGCAATTTGGCCAGGGCTGGGTTTGAACCCGCCACCCTCAGTATGAGGCTGACACCCTACTCACTGAGCCAAAGGTGCCATCCTCATTTTTTAATATTTATTTTTACTATCTGTAGAATCTTTTGAGAAATAACTATATAGAGACTTTCATCATTTTTTTCAGAAAACATTTTAATTGTATCGGTGACAAAGTATTTATATATATTTATGGGCTACATGTTAGTATTGAATCTTTAGTGTTTTGTACATATTAAATTGTATCATCAACAAACAGAAAAAAATTGACTCTATTCCAATTTGGATGCCATCTTTATTTCTTCTCTTACTAATTTCTGTGTCTAAAATGTGTAATATCATGTTATACAGGGGAGTTAAGAGTGAATATCTTTGCTTTTTTCATGATCTGAGAGAAAAATATTTTAGTCTTTTAACTATTGAGTGTAATATTAACTGAAGGATTTTTATAAATGGCCTTTATTATGTTAAGGTGGTTTCTGTCTACGGTTGTTAGGTGCTAATTTTTTAATTATGGAAATAAGTGTTATCATTCTAGGGAAGCACTGTTGTGTTTGAGAAAAAAAAAGTCTCATTCTTTTTTTTAAAATTTTTTAATTTAAATCATAATTGTGTACATTAACGCATTTATGGGGTACAATGTGCTGATTTTATATACAATTTGGAATACTTACATCAAACTGGTTAACATAGATACCCTGCCCTTAATAGATTTAACATTGTGCACAATAGGTGAGGTCCTATCGATTACCCTCTCTCCACCTGGTCTCTCCCCTCCCCTCTCCTTCCTCTTCTCTCCTTCATTCTGGGCTATAGTTGTGTTTTATCATTCATACAACAGCATGGGTGATTATATATTGATTTCATAATAGTACTGTATAAATTGGTATATCGGTTTATATATTGGTTTCATTATAGTACATAATAGTACTGAGTACATTGGATACTTTTTATTCCAATCTTGAGATACTTTTTACTAAGAAGAATATGTTTTAGCTCCATCCATGTAAACATAAGGTAGGTAAAGTCTCCAT